>JXTB01000363.1:53081-112568 GCA_002914805.1 Parasponia andersonii
AGTAGTTGGAATTTTGGCCAAAATTTTCGAAACCTCCCTTACAATTACAGGGACCTTGGATGATTGTGGGAGAGTTAAATTGTGTTGTTACCCAGTCTGAGATATTATAAGGTGGCTTCTTGTCCTCCAGAGCTATGTTTTTTGTGATTAGCAATTTGGGCATATGTAAAATTGGAGCTGCTGGAGCTCCTTTTTGTTGGCATATTCAAAGCCATGATCTTCTCACTACAATCAGAATTTGTCAAGGACCATGATAATTCAGAAATTGCAATGATTGTGAAAGAAGTGGAGGTCTATATGATTGGGTCAAGTGGGGCTTCCTCAATAACATACTTGGAGCTCATGGCTTGCTTTGATAAGAGATTGATTTAGTGGGGAATGGAGTGTGTACGAAGCCTGAACATGAACTTATTGCCTCTCATCTATTCACCATGTAGGATGTTGCTGGGGAGGTCCAACTGTCACCGAAGTGGTTTGGATCAGATCAATTCGATGTAGCTTTTGTGGAGGACTTGTTTGCTGCTTTTTTAGATTGCTCTTTGTGCTTGAGGGGAAATGTAGGATGTTGCTGGGCTCCAACTGTCGCCATAGTGGTTTGGATCTGATCAATTCGATGTAGCTTTTGTGGACTTGTTTGCTGCTTTTAAAGATTGCTTTTTGTGCTTGAGGGAAAATTTTCTCTCCGCTGTATCTATTGCATATGCCTTTATGGTTCCATAAGACTTTGCTTGTCTATGGTAATCTTATCATAGATTTGAATCTTGTGTTGATAGCTTTTATTAGGTGATATGTTCATTTGTTAAATTTTATTGATGCCCATCTGTTTACACACCTGTATTTGGATTGGGCTCTTCCACTTGGCTAGTTCAATTGATTTTGATGCAGCAATACGAGTCCTACATGGTGCTGGCATGTTATCTGAGACTCTTCTGGTTTTGTTCTCTATGGCTTAGATAGGTGTCTCGTGGTGGATCCTTTGACCTAGAGTTTCTTGTTGGCTGCTGTATTATGGTAAACAGTGTTATTCTTGGAGGACACTTGGCCGTGGTTATTAACCGAAAGTGAACGCCTACTTTGAAGAGATTCGCCGATTCACTCTAATCTACAGGATACATGGGTTCTTATAGCTTTATGTTTTTGGCAAGTGAATAAAACCTCAAGGAATTAATTTTGTTTCTTGTGATCTGGCCAAGTCAACAGATTGGTTTTTTACTTTCCGCATTTATCCTTATTAGTTACTGTGTTTGGTTTCTCCTAGTGTTCCAGTTTTTGGGTCACTTCCTAAATGATGAGTTTTCATGACTAGATAAATCTTAAAAAGTTAATAGGACTAAATAATTTGGATGATATTTGGCCATGTCGACTAATTTGTAACTAACCACAACGGTAATGGAATTAAGGGAAGTGTTTCCTTTTCCCATTCCTTTATGTGTATGTATGCTTACACATTCAGGACACAAATCTTGGGGAGTCATTCACATTATTAGTGATAATTTGGAAGGGGTGAGTCAATTTTTTATTTCTTCCCATTAGTCTTCTTTTCGTCATGGATTACCCTTAATTTAATGTTGGGAGCTCCGTGATAGTAGGTTACAATCGAACACTCTTCAACCATGAAAGAGTTGAAATAGGTAGATGTTTTTGGCAAATGTAGGGATGAGCATTCTGAGCCAGTAGATTGCACAGGGCCTTGCGGGTTGGGTGGTTTTAGGCTGGCAATAGCATGGTAGGGGCCATCTTTCGAGTGGTCATACACAACTGCCTTATTTTTCCTTTTCCTTTCTTCACCTCAATTTGCAGCTGTCTTGCTGAAAGCCCTTTATTTGTTTCCATTGTCTTCTGCTCCATAAATTTAACATTTTATTATTTTCTTTGCCTACTATTTTTGCAGATACCAGTGAAATCGAAGACTGAATTGGAAGCATTCAAGACGAAAGTGGAAGGTTCTGGATGCCTTTAATTGTTGGTAGAGCACTGGTATGCTGCCTGTTTCAGCTAGCTTGCTAGAAATGTGTCGACATAATCTTGTGGGTCCTATGATGTATCTGGTTTGGATAATAACTTCGTAGGTATAGGTAATGAGAAACCGTGAAAAGTTCCCCCTCCTCTTCTTGCTAGTTATGGTTTTTCTATACAGCTTAAACTAAACATTTGATTTAGTACTGTGACTTTTGTTGTTTACCTTGTACATCAGAAGCCCTGGTGATTTTCATTAATAGAACTTGTCTTTGCACATTGGGATTGTTGCTCTCCTCTCCCTCTCTCTCTCTCTCTCTCTCTCTCTCTCTCTCTCTCTCTCTCTCTCTCTCTCTCTCTCTCTACTGTATCTTTCTCATAAGCTTATTTATCGCTCATGAAATCTCTTGGGGATTGCAGCTTCATAACTCACCGATTTGTTAAACGTTTGGTTTGTTTTGCTATAATGTCCATGTGGTATATGTTTGACCGACCCCAGAGAAATTATAAACCACAGTAAGTCTTCTTATCAATATTTTAGGAAAAAAATGCCTTTTAAATTTCACATCTGGATTTTACTTTGTACGAGTGAATCTTTGGGTGGAGATTGAAAACAATTGGGTTCAAGAGTGGTCTCAGTCATTGCAAGTCCGAACGTGTATGGTTCAATGCATGGTCCAAGTACTTCTGCTATTGCACATGGATTGCAATTTAGGCCTTTATCAGAGATTTACTACTCACGTGTGTGTGTACCTTCACTTAATCGTAACTCGTATCCAACTGTAAAAGGTAATTTTATTTTTTATTTTTTATTTGGGCAAAGGTTGATTCCTTGACAGTCGTACATCTTCTGAGGATTACTTGTGCATGGTGGTGCACTATGTTAATATATTATTATTTTTTGAAACCCTGTTAATAAGAAAGTTCTACTATTCTCGATATTAGATCTCGGTCTATGTAACTTGGATCAGGTTAAGTGCACAGCCACACGAATACAAGTCTGACAACTAAAATGCACCTTCCTTGGGCTGATATCTACGACACTGGATGGGACAGGTAAAATTTGATTTGTGTTTCTGTCGCTGCCAAATTGCGCTATTCGGACATTATTTACCATGCTTACACTAATCGTCTTCATTTTTCTGAGTCATGTATCTGACATCTCTTTTTTCCGCTTATAATTTCAAATATGAAATGATCTTAAACCAAGCTATTCAAAATTATGGTACACATTACATTCATTAACAATCCAAACACTAATATAAGTGAGAGAAAGTGATCGCTAATGGCAGTACAAGCCATCAACTCAACAGCTGCGAAAAGATTGGAAGGGGCTATTATTTCTGATATTGTTTCTGTTACCAATAGTTGGAGATGGTATATCCTGCTCTGTTCCAAAAGTACAAAACATAGCAGTCCACACTCTAGCTCATTTTGGTGTGGGTTCTAATGGTATTACCTGTGGAGATTGGGATAACCTTTCCCCTCTAATTCGTGATTTTTTTTTTTACGGATGACCTCAATTTTGAATACAAGTCCCTCTGAGGAACTTTTAGTCCCAAAAATGATAATAATAATAAAAGTCTGAGAGAAAAAAGCTGCAGGAAAAATTTAATAATAATATGTATTATTATATGTTAATTTGTATCATAAGAGAGATTATATAAACTGCTATACTATAATCTTTGCCAAAAGATGTTCTAATTTCTAAATTGTCTTTTCTCTTATATAATTACGTTTTATTATTTTTGATTGTGCAACGGGAGATGGAACAATTTGGTTGTCGTTTTTCGAATTAGTCAATTGCGGTCCCCAGTTAGAAGTGTTGTGATGGGTGGGATTATGTAATTGGCAGTCTCCTCCTTGTCTATCTCAGCCCACAGATAAAATTGCATTTAGCATACGTCACATCTCGCATTTAAAGCAATCAAATTATGAATGTATCATTCATTTCAGACTTTGTCATGCAAATAAGATATAACTCTGAGTCGGTGTCAGATTCCCAAGACAAGGTTTCTCTCTACTTTATTTATAGCGCCCCTCATCTTTTTGGAAATCCCACAATGTCCACAAGATTGGGTTGTCCATTTCATTCTCATCCTTGCAAGTTGGAGGCCGCCACTACACAACGTACATGATTTGGGACTTCTTCAGTGAATACCCTCAATAGCAGAAGCTTGTATGCAGATTGGGGTATTTTTGAACCGTGATATTTTGACCTAATTTTGTTAAGAGTTCAAATAATATTGATTATTATGATACGATTCTAATCTAGTCCGATATGAAAAATGTGTCTAGTATATGTATTACAAAAGCTACTCTTACTAATTCTATTCTTTATGTTCTTAATCCTAAAAGGAGTTCAAATAATATTCTTTACAAAATCTCTTTTTCACTTTTTTTCCAATCATGTCTTTATGAATGGACCTTATTAATATATATAGATATATATATTTTTTATTATAATAGTATTATAAAAATATAATAAGATTCATACGTCAAGTTACAAGACGAGTGTAAAATCGAGCGAGAAAGTAAGTATCACTCCTCGAATTGTAATGGTACATGTGTTGCCTAACACTTTAACCTTGACAGCATGCCCATAAAATCGAGTACTTTTTAGCCACTTCTTCTCTTTTACTATTTCCAGTCCTCAACATGAATGATTCGAGGAGGTGAGTTTGATATAAGTATATTATTACATCACAATTATATGACAAGACAATTTAAAATGTACATTTTTTTTCCGAGAAATAATATATCAAAATAAGCATTTTCAACTAAGTTCGGTTGTTTCATCAAAAAAAAAAAAAATTCAAACGAGAAGGCCGTTATACCGTGTGTGTTTGGTTGGAGGAAAAAGTGGACGGGAGGAGAAGAAGGACGTTGACTTTACTAATTGATAGATTTGGAATATGATACATGTCGTTTTATAATTAAGACCTTTAAAAGAGAAGGTATTAGATTATATATTTCAAATTTTTAGTTTTGAACCAATTTTAATCTCTTCAAAATAGAGAGATTTCGGCATAGAAATGTTCTTCCTCGTTAAAGAGGATTTTAATTGACATTTATATAATTATCTTTGACATTATTATGAAAACAAAAACTAATAATAAAATGATAGGTGTACAAATAACGGAGAAGATGTTGGCTTTTTTTACCCTTTTATTTTTCCTTCCTACTGCTAAATGACGAAGAAGATTTTGGTCTTTTCTCTTTCGTGCAGTACCAAATACAACAAGAAAAAAGTGTTCTCCTTCATTTCTCATTTACTTCCATAAATAATGAACCTTTCCTTTATATCTTCGCTCTTCTACGTACTTAACATAACAATATTTAGGTTATTTAGTTGTCATTTTGGTACTTTTGCTTATAGGAAAATACCGATTGCGACTTATTTGCGACTTCTTATAAGAATCTCTTTGGCGAACAAAAGAGAAGAATCAAAGGTTTTCCTAGTCTTCATTTTTCCCCATATAAAATCACTTTCAACTGAGGAAAAAAAGCTATGGCGCAATGCAAGTAAGCGGCTGGTAAATTATAATGAGTGTTGTAAGTGGAAAAGACCAATATCATAGTGTTTAGTAGATTATATAACCAAATTGTTGTGTAAGCATATTTAACCGAAATGGACATGAAGTTAATTTTGATTGCCTAAATCCACGTGTAGATTTAAAAAGACTGTTATGACTGGAAAAGATATCTTTATAGCAATAAAATCTTAAAATTTTAGTATCAATAAACAAATAATATACCAAGAAATATTAGGAGTTTATAAAAATCAGTAATTCATTATTTCTTTGAACTTGAAATTAGTAGATCACACAGTACCAATGATGAAAATGTCCATGACATTGTCGATATATTTGCACAAGCATTTTCTATGATTTGAAGTCTCAATATGAATATGAGATAAAAACGACATTTTTCAGGAATATCCACGAAATGTACACAATATCTTCAAGCATCCATTGTATGTATGAATATCCAAGATATCTTTGAAAATATCCACATAGTGTTGAAAATGATCGAGAAATTTTAGTTTTTTGCAAATAATAATAATTTAAAGCTCATTTTCTTCTCCTCTCTTTTTTAATTAAAAAAAAAAGAGTTATTAGATTGTTTAACATAAACTTATTAAAGAACAAAAATCCTGTTTATGGGTTGATAGCAGAAAGAACTCAAGAAACATATATTGGCACATTAACAACTACATCAAAAATTATTTAAGTGTAGTATATTGGCAAATATATTATTTAGAATATTTAAATCAAGATCAGAACCTATCCAATGTTTCCAATCTTCTAGAACTTCTTACTCTTTCCGGTATTAAAGATACTTAAAGATTGAGATCATTGGCATTTAAATAATAATGTGGTAATTTATATAATTCTGTGCCTTCTTAGTAATAAGTATGTAAAATATTAATAAAATTATAATTTATAGTTAGTATGTAATAATGCTGATTTTAGTGTATAATAATGCTGATTTCCTATTATAATTGTAATGACATGATTATATAATATTTTGTATATCAGGAAAATTTCTCATTTTAAGCAAATATATATTATTTTTTCCATTAATCCAGTTCAAATAAAACAATGTTAGTTATTTCAGTATTTTATAAAGTTACTTCATTTGAAAAATTAGAGTTGTTTTCGAAATATTTTCTTTTTTTTTGAAATATTGTCAATAAGATATTTTTGTCGATATTATACATAAATTTAAATATTGACGACTAACTGACATCCATAATTTCATCCCTAATGCACACTCGAACAGCTCCCTTTTTTTCGGTCTAAAGCAATTGAGACTGAAGCAAGTTAATCATGATTCATGATACAATATATATTTGTTACTAATCTGATAAGTATTTTTTTTACCTATGTATAAGTATTTATTGTAGATTTTTTTGTAGCCATTAGATTACCTTTTAAAAGTGATCCAATAGTTATAATAAAATACATAAAAATATGTACATTATTAATCTTATTTATCTCTCTTACTTTTTACTATAAAAAAATGTACATGACCTCCATATATATATTTATATACCAAGACATATTTGGATACATTTTTATTTCCTGTTTATTATTATTATTAATTGAAAAGAGTGGTGCGATCTTTGCAAGTAAAATCTTAAGAAGATTTTCACCTTTCAAATCATATAAAAAAAAAGGAAAAATAGAATACAAAACTATTGTATCAAAGCAAGCTCTGAGATTAACATTCTCCTTTAAACATGTGAGATTATCATATGCATAAATTTGGGTAATCAATATAAATTGGGAAGATCTCTACTATTTATTTGATTTCTAAAAGTAAAAAGTTGAAACTAGAAACATAATATTACCAAATAATGCCTTAATAGTTCAAAACTATTCACTATAACAAAGGCGTTAAACATAAATACCCTACTCCACCAGGCAAATTCGTCTTCTTGCAACTTATTAAACCAGCTTATTAGTTAGTAAATTGTCATAATAAACATAAAAATGATACTGTTAGGAGTGTTCATTCAATTTAGTCTATATTTGTTTTAGCATATTTCATCTGATTCTCACTAAATGCAAATTTTAGAAATTAGTACAATTATAGACTAATAAGCCTTTATCCAATATGCAAATGTATGGATTTTTTATCAGTTATTTAGGCTTTACTAATAAGCCTTTATACTAGGTTCTATCTTAGTTTTTTTTTGGTTCTGAATTATATATTTTTAGCACAAATTTGGATCTTATAAATTATACGTGGTAGATTGTATAATAAAATTATATACCTTAAACTGCAACCAACAGAAATTTTACAGCATATATAAATTATAAAGAGTGTTTAAATTATACATTATATATGCTTTAAGTATCAATAGAATTTGACGGTTACTTTGAAGGTGAAAAGCGTATCCAATTTACAAATTCAATCAAATCTAATCTGTACAGGAAGTGAATTTCAGGGACAGGGCATTTTAGAGATATTGATTCGTGCGGGTTTTGAATAGTGTAGTCTTCTTCCCATTCCAAGCAACTTGAGAAAAAAACAAAACATCCAAAAATATAGTAATAAAAAAAAAAAAAGAGAAAAAAGCATCAAATTGTCGTTGGCCGACACTTCGTACAAGTGAGCGATGGAGATCCGCCTAAGTAGCAGAATAATTAGAATTTAGCATACATGTTTGTCGTTTCATGGGCCGCCACTCACTTGTGTTTGCCGGATCCCCATATACATATGTATATATATACATGCTCAATGCCCACACGAAAAGCTTGAGAATATTATATGCACATTAGACCTGCACCAGAAACTCCCACAAGTAATTTTACGATATATATATATATATATATATAGTTTCATTAATAATCGAAGTTTCAGTACTATTATTTTTTTGAATTGAAAAAAAAAAAAGATAGCACTTCTTTTCAAACTTAAAACCCGTCATTGTCATTTTAACAAAATATGTGATAACCATTAAATTACGCATACAATCACTATTCTTTGTTATAGCATACAATCACTATTCTTTGTTCTATTTTGTTTCTAGCTACTAGTAATCTTTTGACATTTTCTTTTTGCAAATAAAGATTTTCTTTTAAAAACTCTACTAAGCTGTATTTGCATATATAAGTAATGTCTCGCAAAAGATGTATTTGCATATATAAGAAATGCTTAGCAAAAGAAGCCTTTGTACAATCCTAATGTGGAATTCGCATTAAGACCCATGTGAGGCCTGATAAATATATACACGTAGATATCCTTAACATATAGGGCACTAATTTAATTACCTAAATAGCTATTGTATTGTTTTTGTCAATTTAAATTGATTATACACATTTTTATGTAAAAATAGAGAGAAAAAATTATTAAATAGTAAGTATTTGTTTTTATTTTTTTTTCTAAAATACGTGCTACATTGGAACCATATATATATAGAGACTCTGTTAATACAATGATGGTCTGATATGGTCAAAAGGAGATTATTAGTGATGTACTTTCAGAAATTTCCATTGAAGCTAGCTGCATTGCTAGTTCCGCCAAGATATCAAAGAATTTTCTAGAGGATAAAGTGGGATAGAGACTGATCATAATAGAAAGGATAATTGAATTATCCGGGATTCTTAGGACCGTCGTAGAGATTTTCCTTTTAGATAATTAGTAAGTTTGTACCACCCATTTAAGTACTCAAAACGATAACTTATCCTATATTTAATTCATAGCCTATACAATGGAAAAGTAGTGTTAGTTTCTCTCTTATAGCAAACCCCCGACCCGAGCTGAAATTACACTACATGACACTCTACTAATAGCCAAAATATTTTTCCTTTTGAAAGAGCAATAAAAATATCTAAAGTATTATCACGGTCTCATATGCCTCCAACAACATAACGCATACACGTACACCAGAGAGGGGGGGAAAAAAAAGAAGAAAAAAATCACCATTTATTTACAAGAAAATTATGTTGTGTCTTAATTAAAGTGATATTGGTCACAATAAATTTTTAATTGTGATTCTTTTCCAAAGGAAAAAAAATTATAGTTACAAGTTTCCTTAAGAGATATAACATAAAAATACCATGATTTTTAACTTTTTTGCAAAATATACTCAAGTTTTTTTTTCTTGCAAAAATATACCCATTTTGTTGTTTTACATAAAATATTTTGTTTTCATTTTTTTTTTTGGGTCTTAAAGAATTAGAGCTAGCCTCTTCTTTTGTCTATCCAAACATTTTGTCTTGTTCATTTTTGTTTTCCTTTTGATTTCTACCCTACTAGGAAGAGAGATTCTCTGTTGATCTTTCTCTCTGATATAGGATTTTTCTATATTTTTTCGGGAAAATTATATCAGCTATGGCAATTCTAAAAAGAATTTGAATTATACGGTACCCTTTCTACTTTTTGAATTATACGGTAGTGCACCAATCTTTCTATAATAATACGGTTTTTAGTTAAGCAACACCTTTTTTATTCAATAGAAGTAACGGGGAGGTGGCTGTGAGGGGAAGATGGACGATGGCTAAATGTGATGGTGTGACGTGAGGGGAATTTAATATTTCCATCCCTTTTATTTTTTTTCTTTAAGACATTTACTGCTATTTTTGTCTTTTACTATTTTTTTTCTTTTCTTTTAAAGGGTTCTTTCATCTTCTCTTTTGTTTTTTTTTTTTTTTCATTAGTTTCCTTTTTTATCTTTATTTTTTTTTTTGTTTTAATTTTTCCTTTAAGAACATGTATTTTCAAAAAAAAAAAAATGAAGTAGAGGTAAGTGTCCAATCTCATCCCCGTGCTAATGTATTCCTTTTAATTTTTTTTATTTCATTAGTTTTTTAAGTAGCTTTTTTCTTTGTTTTTATTTACTTTTATTATTTGAATTATGAGAATAAATTGAAGTTGTGACACTTTAAGTATCTATTTAAGAAATTAGACACTGATTTTTGTAATTACTCACCAAGTTGGAAACCAATAACCAAATAGGACACTGGTACAGGAGTTACTAGTAACCAATAACTAGAAAGTTTAGAAACCAGTAACTAGTTTGGTTATCAATATAATTATGAATATTATAATCAATATGGTTACTAGTCACTAATTTTATAATTAATTCTTATTTTAGAAACTAACGACTAGATTGATAATTACTAATCAATAATCAATCTTACAACTAGCTACTAGTTTTGAAACCAATAACTGACTATCAATTTGGAAACCAGCAACTAGCTATCAATATAGAAAAGTGTGATAATCAGAAGCTAGTAGCTAAAAACCTTTAATTTTGATAACTATGGTAACTAGATACCAATAACCAAATTAATAATTGGTAACCAGTAACTAGTAACCAAGATCTAAATTGGTGTGACTAGTAACTAATAAGTAGAAAAACAATTAACTAAATTGATAATGGTAACTAAAGACCAGAGAAACGATCGGCTAAATTGTTATTAGTACTAATAATCAGATTGGTACTTGTTATTAGTAACTGAAAAAAATAATAACTAGTTACTAATTTGACTACATGGTAAGTATAACTAGTAATCAAATTAGTTATTGGTAACTTATCAGTAACTAGAGAAACTACTAACCAAACTACTAATAGGAACCAAAAACTAAAGAAATCATAAACTAAATTAGTTACCAATAATTAGATTGGTTACTAGTGATTAGAGACTAAATTAGTAACTGGTAACCAAGTTGATTAATGGTAACTAATTTTGTAACTAATAATCAATTTCAAATCGGTTATAAGTAACTGGGTTGGTTACTGATAAACAATTTAACCAATTTCTAAATAGGTTAGTGAAATTAAAAGGAAAAAAAGAATTTAACCAAAAAAAAAAAAAGGATAGGTTTGGTTATAGATAACCTACCAATAGTTTCAAAACCAGTAATCAATTAGATTAGTAATAGATAACAATCAGTAGCTATTCTGTTTACTAGTAACTAGTAACCATTCTAATTATCAATAACTAAATTTGTTCGCAGTAACAAGATTTGTAAATAGTAATCGTAATCATTAGTAACCAATATATTATTGTTCTTTTTTTTTTTCCTTCCCTTTTTGGACTGTAATTATTATTGTAACTAGTAACCAATAAAGAGATTTGCTTACCACTAAGTGGAAGAAAAAAAATTAGAGAGGAAAAAAAAGAGTGGAAAAAATTAGTAATTACTCTTAAAAAAAAGAAATTGAAGAGAAAGAATTAAAAAAAAAAGAAGGAAAAAAATTCAAAAAGTAAAAAAAAAAAAAGAAAAAAAAGAAAAAAAAAAAGAGGAGAGACAGGAGCATGATCCAATTAATATATATATATATATATATATATATATATATATATTATATATCCTGATCACTAGGATAAAAGAAACAGGCCCTCGGCCAGCATAGCCACTCAAGTTTTTTTTTTTTTGTGATAAAGGCCACTCAAGTTTAAATATTGAAGTTATTCTTTCTATTATATAAATAATATTAAAAGGTTGGCTTTAATTATAGAATTGCCACTGCATCATTCATCGTATTTTTACAATTATTTCTGTCTTACACCGTATGAAAAAGCATCCATCGTATTTCATTAATTTTTATTTCTTTTGTATGTGAAAATCAAAGATTCCCTCTTTTTCTCCAAATCAATCTTTTTCTTCAATAATCTTTCCGTTGGTACAAAGGTCTTTTATCTCATAGATTTAGGATCTTTTAGGTAAATGTATGTTTTTAAATGTTGTAGCAAAATAACCATAATATCAGTACATATGCTAGGTGTAATACCATGAACCCAATATGAAAACTAATATATTTATTACACCAACTAAATCTTGCATATAATTACATATATCAAATGTTCACATGTATTTTTTTAGCTATAAAAAGGAGAAGAATAGATATTTATTAAAATGAAGTGTTAAAAAAGGCGATCAATTTAATTTCCCATATTGGTCAGATAAGTTTCATCCTATCAGATTTTAGATTAGTATATGTTTATTTATTTTCATTATTTGTTATCAAGCTTTTAGTTTTTTTTGTAAAGATCTGAATCTTTCGTGATTTAGATACAGAAGAAATTTATCAAAGATGATGCATGCTTCGCGAAAATTGACTCTATTAGAGCTAATGGTATACTTGGAGATGCTGAAAGAAGAAACTTTCCTGCTCTGTTTTTTGAAGATCTGGATCTTGTAGTGTCTTCGAGAT
Source organism: Parasponia andersonii (assembly GCA_002914805.1). Lineage (NCBI taxonomy): Eukaryota > Viridiplantae > Streptophyta > Magnoliopsida > Rosales > Cannabaceae > Trema > Trema andersonii. Next base: position 65,713 of record JXTB01000363.1, read on the forward strand.
TCACTAGCCTTTTGGTAGATTAGGATAATGCTAGGTTTATCTCAAATAGTTTATTAAAATTTTAATAACAGCACACGTGACAAGTGAGTTATTATTATTTAATTAGTGAATAATATTAAATTTATTTGTAGTAAATTTCAATATACGAATTGACTTGCTATATGTATTGGTATAAAATTTTTGATAAATTATTTAAGATACCTAGTATTATATATTGTGATTGTAAGTTTATTATGGGTATGATAAGTTCGGCTAACTATATATCTAAAAATGAAACTATTGCTAGCGATCCAAACTTTCTATTGAAAGAGAGTGGTGGCAGTTTTTGTTATTTTATTCTTTGCTTTGAGAGCTAGGCAGCATCATACACATGCTATGTAAAGTTTTTTCAATAATGTCACTTTATTTGGTAGTAGGAAATTTTCGAATTGTGTTGCTCATAATGTAGCAAATAATTTATTATAATAAAAAAAATTCCTTTTTTAGCTATATATATATATATATATCGCAGTGAAACGAATAGAAATTTATGTATAAATCTGTGGCATTTATTAAATTAATAACATTCGCTACAAATGTGCCAGTGTGACTAAAGTCTAAGTGACAATTCAAATATTATTATTTCATTATTTTCAATGGCATTTCAAATCTCACAAAAAAAAAAATCTTATTGTGACAAAAAAAATCACTAACTTATATTAGGTTATAAAAAAAATAGGTTTTTTTTAGCTAAATGGCCGAATTTTGAATCAGTTTGCAAAATAACTGTTTTTTAAATACTATTAAAAAATAGTTAAATTTTGAAAATTAGTTAAAAAATATCCGTTTTCACATTTAATATATCAAAATATATTAACTTATTTTTTTGGAAAATTGATTTAATTTTTAAAGAATTGATTTTTTTTTTAGAAAATGAATTTACTTTTTCAAAATTGATTTACTTTATAAAAAATAGATCAACTTAAAAACAACTATTTATCAAAATAATACTATAAAATAGTCATTTATTAAATGGGTGTAAAAAATGACCATCTTTTAAATTGATCTTTAATATAAATACTCTAAAGAAAAATCGTGGTAGTAAAATTTAGTTTTAGTTTAGTTTTTTTTTTTAAATATCTATACCATCGTTAAGTAGAATAAAATAATTTATTATAGGTACATTATGTTAGAACAAATAATAGTAATTACAAATTAGATCCAAAAATTATTTAGTGGCATTTGATCCAGCAGCATTTTACATAAATGCCATTATAAAGTTTATTATCACTTGCTACAAAAATGTCACAAAATCAAACAAGATACAATTGTTTTGCGACCAACGCCTTGAGACCCGGATATTTGTCACGGGGGAATGACATGACAGGATTAATTTGGGCCTAAATGATTTTTTTCCCGAAAAAATTGACCTAAATAGTATTAATTTGGAACAAAGTTATTTCTTTAGTAGTTTTTTTAAATTAATATTTCTAGTAGTATCTTAGATTATATGATAATGAGTTATAAATCTGTGACTATAAAATTATGATTTCTCTAAAATTTGTTAATAGTTACAAATTGTGTAACTCTCCGTTATATAATATCACAAAACACTAAAGCATTAATAGAAAAGTTATTTTTCAAATTACTCTTAAAAAAATCATTTTAGTCAAAATTAATACTATTTATTTTAATTTCCTCTTTTTTAATGAATCATTTTTAGAATGACATTTTTAGAAATGTCGTAAATTTTTTATTTTTCGTCAAAAATGTTTTGACTGTGAAAAATTCGTAAAAATATTACAAATCATTGTAAAAGAAATTGTGATCACAAGTAAAAAGTTTGATAGTCATAAAAATATCATTTGAATAAAAATAATATGAAAAAAAGTTGTTTGAGCCCAAATTCGTCCTTCTCTCGTCCTTTTTCCCTTTCCGTGACACCCGCATTTTTGTGCCTCTGTAGTACTAGTAGTATTAATTACAAGTATTCATTACAAGAGAAGAAAAAAAAAAAAAACCAGAATTGAGTATTGTACTGTACTGCTGTGACAATAATTGCGCTACATGTGATACTCTCGTATTAAATATATACTGAATATATATATATATAACATTTCTATATCCGTTTTATCTATATTTTAACTAACATCACGTTTAACTAATATATTATTGAATAAATATAATTTGTATTACTCAAATTATGAATGAGAATAGTGTCGTCAAATAAACTATATCAGACATATATATATATATTTATATGAATGTATTTATGTCTTATAGTAGTGGTCACAAATTCACAGTGCTGATCATCATCATGAACGTTGCCGTTAACATTTTTCGTATACAAATTTATGAAGAGTATAATGTGACCACTACAGCTTTGCCCTTAGCAATATTGTTCATATAGCTAGTTTGGAAGCAAAGAAGGAAAAGGCATTTGTAATGAAGTGGGGAAACACTAGCAGTAGGAAGGGGGCAACTTTAATGCTAGGAAAAGAAAAGAATTGGAAATTGATACATCATATATTGATATACATACAAACATTACTGCCTCATATTGGGTGGAATGGCATATACACACATAAAGAAAGGTATGGTTGGTATCAGAAATAATGAGTGGTATAAAAATATATGGCCCCCCCCAATAGCCAATTCTTGCCCATAAGTTACTGTCAAAGCACAAAAAAAGCTGTTTTCTGCTTCTGCTACCTTATGCTGCCACAAAAATAAGATCAGTCTGATTATCATGTGTGTATATATACATATATATATATATATATATATGATATTTATATCATCGACGGGTCAATCATAAAGCAATAGATTGCCCTATGATTTCATCTCGCCTCTTGTGCCTCTTTTCTCTATCATCTGTGTCCTCTTTTGCTTTTATAACTCTAACTACAACATCTTTGACCTTTTCCCTTTGCTTGACATTTCTTAAATCAAAGATGTGTATGGCAACGGATGTGAAAGAATATCCTATATGCTCTAGTCACTAATATTTAATCTAGTGATGTCAAATTAAAAGCATTATTAAATAATATTGATGTGCCATGATGGTCAAGAAAATTTTATATAAATGTATTAAAACAAATCAGCTCAACTTTGAACTATTTAGTGCCCTGTTTAGTTGTTCTAGTTACTGCTAAGGTTTATGCTAAATTTCTAATGATGTGACGGCTAAGTTTTCAATATTATTCAAAGTAACCTAACTTTTAAAGATTATGATCCAAACATCAAAGATTTAATTCAAAAGTTGCCAATCAATTGGTGCACTATATATCAAGTGTTTATTGTGTAACAATTTTATTTTTTTTGAATAAAACAAATGTTATACCTGTAGAATACATTTTTTAGCGCTTATATATAAGTATATATGCCACTTTTAGTTATTCAAAGTTCCCTTAGGTAGTAATTTCGAGGATTATTAACTGTAATCTGAAAGAAAAAATAATGTAACCCCACCAGTTACAAATTTTAAGACTGCATTTGGCAATATTGTAGCACTATTTTTTGTACTTTGTTGTTAAATGATGATGATGTTCATTTACTTAAAAACTGAGATATGCAAATTGCTCTAAGCTATATAGTAATATAATAGGTTACATATCACAATATAAAAAACGAAAAGCAAATCCACTGCGTTAAGGAAACTGAATTATATACCCTTTGGCACCCGCGAGAATCACGCCTTGTGATGCGCTCTGATGTAGGCATAATGGTTCCGGACTTTTGTTTTGTCACTTTCCTTTCTATTATTTTCGTCTTTCATTTTGTCTATTTATAAGTTGTTTAAGTACATATACGCACGCATTATAGGTTGTACGAATGTATATACATATGTATAGAACTATAGATACAAATAAGCGGATCTCTACCCGTATAATAGAAGACAAAAAGGGCAATTTCTTTTATGGCCCAGATTAAAGGTATAGAGAGGAATATTCTGGCTCAATTGTTAGGGGACCCAAGTTCAGCTACAGAGATGAAAAGATATCCTCATTGTACCCAATTGACAAAAATAGCCCTTAGGTGTTTGATGTGCTGCTTTATTCTGGTGTTCATCTCGTACAGCGGTTGGAAGCCTCATGTGGTATTTATATTACCCAAAAACTAGTGTGACAAACACGGCTAGTAGCATCGCACGAATTTCATAGTATCTAATAACTCTTAAGAAATTAGATTTATTTCATAGTAATATATTTAACCATGTTCTTATTCAATAAATTAATTTTTTTATTATTTATTTTACTTTATCTTTTATGTAGGTCAAATTAGGTCAATTTGGCAAAGCTGGCAATTTTGGAGCTTGAAAGGGCAAAAATATCGATTCACAATTGTATATTAAATGAGAAAAATCAAAAGAAATAGCAACTCATTGTGTCCGAGGTAGAACCAACCGTGCGAGTAGGAGACCTGTGCAACGTGCTTCATAAACCAACGGATCAAGCTGAAGATCCATCCTTGCCGTGCGTGTCTTGCACAAGCCGACTGGTCGTGTACAAGGACCCTACATGGCTGACTCCTGTTGGCCACTCCCAATACCCGTATATGTTCTTGTAATTCGCGTTATAATTTCTCTCCATGCATCCGCTTCAACCAGCGAACCGCCAGATGAAACCAACCATTTAATTTCCATCCTGAACTAAAAGTATAAAAAGATTCTTTTAAAAAATACGGTGAGTCCATACTTTTTTTATAAAAAAAAAAAATTGGATATAAGAAAATTTTCTAAAAATTTATTCAAATATTTTAAAAATATTTTTGAAAGTTGTGCCAAATGGTACATAATTCATTAAAGTGATATTTAATTTAAGATAGTAGATAAAAGAATACAACGAGTATTCTAACAAATTAATGATTGATTTGTTTAGTTTGCTTTTTTAACTAAAGAAGTTGGCATTCATTTATTTAATAGAATTGTATTTTTCTAAACGAAACTAGTGGAAAAATGATTCTATTCCACATCTAAATGTTGAATAAACAAACTATCTTTTTTTTTCATTTCCAAGCCCAACCTTGTTTTTATTGTTGTTTTATGAGTTCTTTTTGTTTTCATCTTTTGTTTTTTGTTTCCATTTTTTTTTGTATTTAATTCTTCTCATTTTCTTCGTTCTTTTTTCTCTCTCTAAAACTTTCTTTTTGAAAAAAAAGAATAGAAAACATAGCGTACTTCAATAATTTTTTTTAGCGAATAGCGTACTTCATATTAATTAATCATATATGCTTTTTTTTTTCTTAAGATGAATTAGTTATATATGTCTTTTTTTGAGGAATTAATCATTTTAATTAATTTTTTTAACTTTTATAATGTGTAAGGATAATTTGGTCTATATAATATTTATTCCATTCCATTCTATAATAAACCAAATACAATAATCTTGATCCAAGTACAGATTCCAAAATGTTAATCAAACAAATGAATTAATTTCTTTTCTATTCCATTTCTATTACCATTACCATTTCTTTTCCAATTTTGCTATGTAACCAAATGCCAAGAGTAACCCTAAAATTCTGGAGCTCCTTCTCTCCCATCCTTAAGCATGGGATCCAAGTAAAGCTATCAAAATAGGCAGGCTAGCTAAGCTATCAAAATAGGCAGACCGAGTTAGATCGGCCTGCCCATACTAGGCTTTGGGTGTGAATAGGCCGAGCCTAGGCTGAAGCGGGCTAGCCTATTCTAACCTGTAGTTGGCTCGTTTTTTTTAATTAAAAATTTTAAAATAATTTAATAATTAATATATAATTATATATATATATGTGATAAAATTTTTTCCAAAATAATTTTACAACTTTTATGATAAAAATTCAAATAATACATAACTTAAGTTGATGAAAAAAAAGTAAAAAAATAATTAAATTTGAAAAATAACAAATTCAATTTTATTGATAACAATTTTGACTACATCATTAAAACTTTACTAAGAATAACTAATTGGGATAAAACCTTAATAACGGAAAAAACTGTAGTCTTAATTACTATTTACAATTACAATTATTTTAAAAAAGTAGTACATCATCATCATCATTAATCATTATTCATTATTGTCGTTCATGTATAAGTTCTTCATTGTGAATAGTAAATTGATTTCGTTTCGCTGCTTGTTCCTAATCTTTAACGCATGTTAGCACCTCAATCATTTCTGGAGTCAACGAAGTCCTTCGATCATCTAGTATTCTCCCAATGGTGCTAAAAGTAGACTTCGAAGAAACCGTCGACACTGAATAATCAAGATGTCACGTGCTAATTGTGAAAGTACTGAGAATCTTTCTTGATACTTTTGTCACTATTTCAAAACTTTTTAGTTCTCATCTTTGTAGTCGATATCAGAATCTAGCTTAAGATATTGGTTAAGCTCAGAGGATTGCGATAGATTCGTTATTATTAGTAATAGTTGACTTGAACTTGATGATGATGATAAGACATGTCTACGTCCACGTCCACGTCCACGTCCGTGCTTATGCCTACGCCCATGAATATAACTCTAAATAGACTTCTTCTTTGATCAGTCTTCAGTTTGTTGTAGGGTTTCTTATTGACTTCTAGGTGTACTACCGAACTTAATCTTAGACATAGTAAACAGTTCAAAAAACTTGTTACGAGCATTAGTATATTCGGGTGTAAAATCCAATTCTAAAGCATCACCAATGTGACTAATAATAGTAAAAAGATCGTTTAATTTAGCTTGAGGATCTAAAATAACAGCAAAAGAAAATAATAAAGGAATTTTGGATCAATATTTCAAATAAACTTCTTGCATTTTAATTATCATGGGTCTAAATATAGGATCATACTTTTCTTTAGAAAATATTAACACAATAAAAAACATATAATGTAAAATAATTAGAGAAATAGGATAATAAATACTAGATAAAACAACGGTACCATCATAAAAAAATTCTAAAAATTGTATAAAACTTTCACAAATAAACCAATCTTCATCTTTCAAATTTAGTACACCTATTTTTGAATTGTAAAATACAGCAATAGTATTTTTATACTCTATTACATTTTTTAACATTAAATAGGTAGAATTCCACCTTACATGTGTGTCAATTTGAAATTTTTTTGGAGGTATCCCTTCAGTTTTATAATATTTTTAAAATTTGGCAATACGAGGATTAGAAGCATGAATGTAAATAATAAAATTTTAAATATTTTCAATATATATAGATATGATATCTACACCTGATTTGATGATGAGACTGATGATATGGCATGCACAATGTTGATGTAGTAAAAATCTTCTCGTGTATAAACTTACCGACTTTCTAAGTAATTTTATGGCATTTGTATTGGAGGTAACATTATTGAAAGTAATAGAAATAATACAGTTTCCTATACTGTATTCTTCTATAATACTTAAGATTCTTTCACAAATAATTTCAGTAGTATATCTTTGATCAACGACTTTAAAACTAATTATTTTTTTTTGTAATATCCATTTTTTATCACAATAATGTGCAACTACACTTATATAATGTTGTTTAAAATTAGGACTTCAAATATTAGATGTTAATACAATGTAATACTTTAATGGAAGTATTTCAAATGTTAGTTTAGTGCACATATTTTTATAAACTATAAGCAAATTATTTATAGTAGTATTCCTAGAAATCTTTTTAAGTTTAGATAATATGATCATATATTATATTCTTCATATTCATCAAACTCACTAATACATAGTGGCAATCTTTTAAACTAGTAAAACATACTAATGACTCCCTAGCTACTAAAAGATCATAGTTTCAGGTACTTACCGAATCATCCTTATTAAATTGAAGTATTGATTGAGTAGATTGCATACCATTTTAGGGACATTGATGTTTGGAAAAATATTTATTGTTGTGTCTTTTGAGGTGGGTGATACCACTAGATAGTTTAGTAGTGAATAGCTTTTTGCAATATTTGTACTTCGTCATTTTTGTTTTGTTGTTATTATTGTTATCATCTTAATATTCTATATCGAAGTAGTCCCATATATTAGAAATTGTCCTCATACATTTTGATTTTAAAGTTGTACTTGCACTAAGAGAACAACTATCTTGAAATTGGGAATGATTTCCACTCACATGTAGATTACTTTGCATTTCGAGGACATGGTCACCCCTTCCATTATGCAAATTCGTTCTTCTTCCTCATTAACATCCATCTCTAAATCAACAGGAAAATTCTTGGATATATCTTTGTCTTACATTAACTAATTTTAATTAGAACGATAATTAACATATCACCATAGTCAATCATACTAGTGAAAACCTGGCAAGAACTGCGACAAGGAGGTTAACAACATATCTGTTCATGAGCTCCCATAACAGCTTTAAAATCTCCAATAACAAGTATAGGAAAACTATAAAAGACACTAACATAAACAAAAGTAAGCTCAAAATAGACACTGTTAATAACAGTTCGCAAAGTAACCACTTGATTGGTGCAAAAGGTAATAATCGGATCAATAATATTCGAGGAGAATAAAACCCAAATACGAGGAAGATTTTGCCTTGGGGCATTTACCATTATTAGGCGGAGACCCAAAGATCGCCGAGATGAATTATAGATTGAGGAAAAAATGACTAAGGGCTTAGTAATACAAACCAATTCTAGCCGAGAAATCCTGCAGTGTTCAACTAAGATTGGGAAAGATCATTCTTAATCCCCTGATATTCCAAAAAAAGACCTTCCTTGAGACGGTTTTGAAGAACCGGGTTGTTAAAATTGACTCCTAAATTAGTGAAAATTTTCCATAATGCATTATTTGGTTTCCTTAAAATTGAAGGGCTAAATGCCAATTAATAATAATTTTTCATATAGAGAAATAACTAAAATATCATAAAATTGAAAAAAATTATTGCATTATGGAATCTATAGACTATTTGAACAAGGTATTTGTTGTAAATTGAGAATAAAAAGTACGGAGATAAAAGGAAAAAAACGGTAAATCTTATTTTTGCTCCGTGAATTTTCACTTTTTTCCCACTTTGCTTCTTGAACTTGAAAGAGTACCAAATCCATTTGTTTTTATGGGAAATTAGAATATATGTCATTTTTTACACTCCAGTTTAATAAATATCAGCTTTTCTCTTTTAGTTGCTAAGTGGCCGAGTATATATAATTTTATACTTAGTATATTACTTATATATCATCTTTAGTTTACGTGAATATATTAGTTTTTATATAGGGTACATTATATTTTATATTCGGTATATAGACCGATATACATGTCATTTTATCACATTAATTTAAAAGTAGACATTTACTTAAAATAAGACTAAACTTCGGTCAATTCGTTATAAGACTCTTGTTTTATTTTACTTACTTTAATAACAATTATGGATAAAAAAATGAAATTAAGTGAAAAATTACATAAGACAATAAAGAGCAATTTATTAACATTGAAAGGCTAATGACTCAAGAGGGAGAAATGGTATTCTTTTATAAATATCACTTCTAAACTTCAACTTTGAACAATTAGTAATTAGAAAATACTAGACATCATGACAAGTTATATTGATAAAATAACTTGAATGATGTGACAACTTAGGTGGCAAGTAATGAGTAAATCATACACTAAATATTGACAAATGATATATGCCATGTTATTCAAGTTATTTTTTCATGTTAATTTGTCAAGATGTGTAGCATTATTCTTAATACTTTTGTCCTCAGTATGACTTTATCTCTTTATTTTTGAATTTGTATTCAAGTGCCCTTAAATGATAAAGTTATTTTTCTTTTGCCCCTAACACTAACATGTTAGAAGATCTTTAATAGACAGTAATTAAATAGTTATTTCATCGTTTGCAGAGTTTACTAGATATGAAATTATGCATCTTTTTCGACATGACTTATAAAAATATTGATGATACTCTGAATGAATGTAAAACCTACTATATTATAATTTTTTTTATTTTTATATATATATTTAACCATGTAAAAATATTCTTTTTTTTACCTCTTCTTCATTTATTTAATTATCAAGCTATTTGAAAATGTCCAATGAAAAACTAATAAGGGTATTTATCTCTTTCTTACCCTTTTTTCATGCCTCTTTTTATTTCTTTCATCATTAAAAAAACCAACTATTTGGAAATGTCCAATAAAGGATTTTTTTTTAAAAAAAGGGAAGAAGTAAGGGAGAAAGACCATATGGCTCTTACTCATTGATGGTGAAGAACAATTTTGCTATTTAAGGAATACTTGAATCCAAAATTAAAAGTGAGAGGCAAATTTATGTTACCAATAGAGAACAAAATGACTAATTATTCTTCAACTTCTCTCACATAGTAGTTAACTAAATGATTAAAAATGTAGCACTTTTGTAACAAATACCCCTTAAGTTATATAGTAGACAAAAATCTCAACCAATTTTGGAAAAATTATGGGCAAATTTGGAACNATTGCTAAAGGTAAAGACTGTTTCCCATGAACTGATGAACTGTTGCATAGCCTAATTTTCTAGAGAGAGATGGTTAGAACCTGATTAGAGTAGTTTCACCTGGCCCTTTTTCACCTCAGGCCTTATAGGGGCCTAACCTAAGCATAAGGCATGATGCTTAAATCGAGTCCTAGCCTTATAAGGGCGTGAGGGATGTCAAAAGAAGGTCTTCTTGGCTCAACTAGGCTTTCTATAATACAGGACTACCCAATTCAATTGATCTCTCTACACTAGACAACACCGGAAAAAAGAAAGAAAGAAAGAAAGAAAGTGAGAATTTGGAGAAATTGCATATTCAAAGCGAGAATGAGGCAAAGCTTAATTACCTCAAGAAAATCTACAAGCATTATAAGAGGAAGAAATTGTGGAAAATTGCATAAAAGTCGTTTTTTCTGTCACACAAAGTCACAAAGTAACAAAACTAAAGGGCATACATGCCAAATGTAAGAAAATGTTCTCCAAATACTGGTTGCACCGAAATTGAATGCATCAAGTAAACACTGACAAAAACGAGGGATTAATCTTTTGGGCTGGGCCCCCACAAGCCCAACTCTTACAACTTTTCTTCTTTTCTTTTCTTTTTTTTTTTCTTTTTTTTCCCTTTAATTTCTTGCAAAACACATCTCGAGCTACTCAAAAGAGACTGCAAGCAAACATAAATGCAAAGTAGATAGAGAGAGAGAGAGAGAGAGATGAAAACAAGGGAAAAGGGCGTGTCAAAAACAGCGTCACCTCTCACACGTCGCTTTCTCTTAACCCTTCCCCCTCCCCCCAACAAGGGGGCACAGATCTGACGGCTGACAGAGCCTCTGCAGCGCCCACATCGATCGAACCAGATGAGTACACGTGTAAAGATCGCGGACCGATAATGAATGAATGATAGTGTAATGATGAATAAATAATTTGACATTCTGTAGTTTTTGCAGACATGCAGTAGACTAGTAGCTGCCTCTGCCTGCAGAGCCCAACCCCCCCCCCCCCCCCCCCCCCCCCCCCCCCCCACACCTCTCTCTCTCTCTCTCTCTCTCTCTCTCTCTAACTCTGCCTAAATATGCTGATTTTCGCTGCATTCCACTACCCAACTCCTTGTACGGACTTCCTCACCCTTTCTAGCTCTCTCTCTCTCTCTCTCTCTCTCTCACACTTTCTCTTTCTGTTTTCTCTCTCATTTATTTTTACCACTGCCATACTCTATTCTTTGCTTTAATTTGTTCTTCGCTTTAATTTGTACAACCTATATCCCTTTAATTTGTCCCCATCTTTGAAAATTCAAATCCCATGTTTTAATTTTCTTTTATTCTTTTTTATTTCAAAAATTTAAAATATCCACCATTATTATATATTTTTTTTCTAAAACGAAATTCGTGGTATGTAAATTTATACTTGATTAAACTCTCTAACAACCAAAAAAAAAAAAAAGAAAGGAAAAGGGAAAAAGAGACAGTCCAACCAAATAGGTCCCACTATTCAGAATTGACCATATAACTGATATAAATATATTTATAATCTATATATGTAGTTAATATTATAAGGAAGAAAAAGCTGCATACTTTATTTTTCAAAAGAATAATGTTATATTTACATTTGTACAACTGTAGAGAGAACTAGGATGAGAAGCACAATCGTGTGTTGGTGTGTATGGTATATAGTTATACATGGTACTGATCAGAGTCTGAAATTGTGGGGGACGTCAAGAGAGAGTTGCAAATTTTCAGAAGTTCAACAAATAAATAAATAAAGTGTCTGAAAATTAAAAAAAAAAAAGTCAAAAGGAACAAGCAGTACTTTTTTACCCTTTCAGATCAATTTAAAACTAGGAGTGGACCATATGTCATGTTAAATTTTTCATTGAGAAAATAAAATTAATATAATATGCATTTTAGTTATCCAAGCTGATCGATCAGAGATTTATTTAATTATGGGACTCTTATTTACTGTTTTTAACGCATCAAGCAATTGATACAAGTTATAAATGTAAGAAAATTGTAATATTAATTATTCCGGATGATAATTAATTTATGGGGCACTACTTTGTGTAATTTTCTCTTTTCTTGGAGTTTTATTTGGCTTAAAAATTTTCATTTTCCCCTCCCCCTTCAAAAAAAAAAAAAAATGTCTCGGCAGGTATATAACAAAGATGCACCTATATATGTACACAGACACATGAGGAAACATAGAAATGCACTGCAAATTATTGTACTAGAAATAACATGGGTCAAAGTTATAACTTGTACATAAAATAGCAGTAATATGATACGTGTGATTGGTTACAACATAGCCCATATAGGTCCTCAAGACCTGTAAAAGATCATAGGTAAAAGTAAAGAATAAAGAAGAAAATATATACTTAGGTTGATCATTCAAACATATAAAACAAACCATATGTCAACAAGCTATAGCTAGCTAGGTTAAGAATAACAAGGAACGTCTAGCTACTATACTACAAATGAGGTTCATTATAATATGTTTCGAAAGTCTAGAAAGAAGTGAAAATTTTGACTTTAATATATTTGTCCAAATAAATTGATTAAATATGTGAAAATAAATAGTTTTTGTTGGCTCATTTCTGGGATGATAGTTGACTGATCGTATTGCAAAGCAGTTTGCACTTTCATGCAATGTAACTTTATTACTTCGAGTAAAAAAAAAAATTACAGATAGGGTATTACTAATTAAGGCTGTATAGTTCAACTAAAAAGGAATTCCATCCCAAAAAGCTAAAAGGGCCATATTAGTGATACTTGGTATCTATTATTTCAATTGATAACGACTAATGAAAGCTATACATTTATTAATTCAGAGAATCTGACTGACTAATTGACTATGCATATAGCAAAAGTGCTTCCGGCTTACAAGGGGACTCTTACATAAATTTTTTATTTACTATTTTTTTGGGGAGAAAATTTAGCTCTTACTAGACATTAAAATTGTTAGACAAAAAGGAAAGGTTTTTTTTTTTTTTTTTTCTCACCAGAACTTATTTTGACTACCTAGCTAATTAAAGAGTAACTGTTAATACTTGACGCCACTTTGTCTATTACCTTGATGTAGGGTGATAGTGATGACCATTATGTCTATTTTTTTCAGTGGGAGATATAGATGGTTAGAATATATCTTGTTTAGTTTAAACATTGCCAAATAAGGATTACAAATAAAATGTGGTAACTCAAATAGTGTTTGTCCTAGTTCTGCCATATACCATGCTGCAAAAAATAGCAACGACAGGCACGAAATATTCTTTTTCTTATATATAAATCCTCTTCATTTTGAAAAAGGTTGGATCTATACCAAATTTTCTACTCGATGTTGGAGAATTTATTAAATTTTAGTTTTTTTTTTCAGATAATGTATAAAAAGACCTTGTACGTTATCTCTATCTGTTTCCCTTTTTATTTTTATTTTTATTTTTTTATTTTACGAAATCCCCTGTTTTAAGAATTGTGGGAAAATCCCATTGACTTTAATATTTTTTTATTGTAAAACACTTTGTTAATTGACTATTTTTAAAATCCAGCCTTCTCATGTAATCTAAATTGAGAATATTAATGAGAAATGACAAAAATTCCCTTAGTGGATAGCATGCATAGGTTTCTGTTACATTTTCAATTTATGTTTGAGTATATGGACGGTTGTTTAAAAATTATTTTATCACTTTTTATGTCATTATAAAAGATAATATTTTATTTGGATAATAGTATAGATAGTTCTTAAATTTATTATCAGGTTAAATGTATAATTCACGAATGATAATTATGTTATTTCCTCTCAATGTCCTTAAAGTAACTGACATTAGGTCATATTTTAGAGGTAATAATATTAGAATTTTTTTAATAATAAAAGATAAAATTCAAAGGGATTTTATAGTATCTCAAAACACATGGGATTTAGTAAAAATAAAAATAAAAAAGATGAAATTTAGAGTTTTTTTTTTATATTATCTCGTTGTTTGCATACATATGTATATATTTATAGTGGATTAAATAGAGAAAACATCAAAATCATACAGATTTATCCAAACTATGTTGGCACCTACCAACGTAACAATCGTATGTTACCTTAATCTAAATATATTTATTAAGAAAATGTCCTGAAATGGCCTCTTATTTATTTTTTTATTACTATATATGAAATCCCTTGCGTTTTAAAAAATATGAGAAAGCTTTTGAATTCGATCTTTTATTACAAAAGCCTTGTAATTTAATTAATTCTTAAATTTGACCCTCTCATATCATCAATATTAGGGAAATTAATAGAAAATGAAAAAATTACCCTTAATGAATAGTGGATTTAGATTTAAAATAATTTAAGGATTCTTTCTACTGGTTTCCAAACAATATTTTGATTTTCATAATGACCTAATCATAAGGGACAAAAGATTTTCCAAACAACATCTATATATCCAAATACAAAGTAAAAATATAATATAGACCTAAATATACCATCCGTTAAACGTAATTTTGTCATTTTAATTAATTTTCTCAAATTAGTTTACATGAGAATGCCTAATTTCAAAAATAGTTAAATCACAAGACTTTTAATAATAAGAAAATCAAATTCAATGCAATTTTCTCATATTTCTTAAAACACAAAGAGTTTGGTTAATATATATATATATATATAGTGAGTTTTCAATGAGTCTTTTTATTTTTGCTCTATGGATAGGTAAGTTTAACTAATTTGAAAATAAACCTACAATAATAAGTCATCTCATTCAATATATTAATTTTTAATTCTTTTAATTTATTTCCTTTTTAAAAATTTAATTTAAAGTTTAATTTCTTAATTACCTTTAATTTAAAACTATATGTACTATTGTATCTTTAGTATTTCATAAAATTTTTTTTTACTGTATAAAAGGTAAAATCCAAAGTAGCATAATTTTCATATTATTAATAAATTATTTTCTTAAATAAAAAAATGAATAAAGCAACTATATTGAAAGAAAATTTGTTTTAAAAAAATTATGCGTAAAACAGCTTAAAATTTATACACCTTTTGTTGTTTTTTTTTGTCCAATGAATAAGATTGCTAAGAGTGATTTAAAAATAAAAAAAATTGACCAACTCATCAAGTTACCCATATTGTTTGTTTTGAATAACTTTCTACATATATGTATTAATTATATTAATTTTTTTCAATAAATCTACTAATATTATTTTAGCCATTAGATTAAAATCTAATGACTTAAATTAGCGTACCTATCTATGGAATAAAAGAAAAAATCTCTATTAAAACTTCATCCATATATATATAATATATATATATATCTAAAGGACAGATTCATTTTATGATGTTTTCCTTTTCTCTATATTTAAATAATGAAAAATCATGCCATACGACAGACTTAATTACCAAGTCTGAAAATTCAAAATATAGAAGAGAGAATCTATATTTATCATTTTTGAAAAATCACGTAGTAATGTAGAAAAATATCCTACTAAGTTTTGAACCACCAAATTTTACCACTGCTTGTAATGCTATTCAAAATGGGTGTCGATTTTAAATTAGTAAATGTGGTATGTCCTATCTCTTAGATTAATTGGAGTTCCCCATCTTTTTATTTATTTTTTTCTACCCCTAGATAATTAACTACAGTATTTGGACTAACAATTGGTAGATTTTTCTCTAAATAGTACTACAATGCACGTGATACGCTCGTGCTCAAGCCGACCATGAGCCGAATCACATGGCTCGCGTGACCCAGCAATGGTTAGCTTGCCCAATGAGCCGAGACGAGCCAATTACCCAAACCTTCTTTCTAGCCCCTTGGAGCTATTCAATCAACTGATATTAAATATTAATAAAACAAGCTAATTAATTATGTAGTATGTCCTAACGAAAAAAAAATATAAAAAAAAGTACAGAAAAAGCAAGTAAAGAGTAGTAATCATGACAGCAATAATTGCCAAAAAGCTAGCATGCATGCAGAGACCAAAGTCCTGTGTTTGATAAAAAGTGGCACAAGAAATCAAAGGTCACCCATGTTGGAAATACCAAAAAACCACCAAGCCAATCTCTCCTCTCCTTAATTCTCATTTGTTTCATTCTCTTTTTTCCATATCCAATTCAATTTGACTCCAACAACGTTCCCATAAAACCCACCTCCTATTATAAAACTATTATTAACTCCATTTTTATAAACAAAGACTATTGTTTTCTTTTCGATTTTACGATTCCAAGGTAGTGCCAGTTGTATTGCTATTCTCACCAGCTCTTGTAGGGTATGGTCGTCACAGTCATCTTAGATTTGTCTAGAATAGCTGGCTAGATATGAGCTAAGCTACTATGTATACTACTCCAAGTGAAGTGCCTGCCACTTTGTGGAGTTGGGATAAGAGTTTTGCGCGTTATTAATTGTGCCCTTGTGACTTTGACGGGGGACGGGAGTAGTGATAATTTTTTTTTCCCCAAGATTTGTCATCTGAGATTTATCATAATTTCTTGAGGTCACGAATTTGATCTCTGTGCTTTTATAAGGGTTGTGCTTTGGAATTAGTGACCTGAAGTAATTGGTTTGTTGGTAGTTGTTTTTTTTCCACCTTAATTAATTTAGAACCCCACATTTTTTAATTTCAATTTAGTACCCCATAGTAAAGATATTTAAAATATCTATACTTCTATTTTTTTTTTTGATTGGAATCTATACTTCTATTTGGAATATAATGATACAATTTTTTTTTTTCACAAACTAGAGAAGTTAGGAAAAAATACCATACATATCCCCTGAGTTATAATAAAATACTCACTTTATCTTCTCTTTATATGCATAAAAATATCAACATCAACCAACCAGTAAAAGAAAACTCAACCTATTAGTTGACAAATCTCAATTTGTTAATCAGAAAAAATGTAATTTAACTAGTCACTTTATAAAACTCAACTAATCTGGAGAGATTATGCATAAATTTGGATTTGATCTCAGATGATCATAGGATGTAAAATGGTTAAGCAACTAAAATTAGCTACGGATTATTGTTTGCTTTTATGAAAACCGATTTTGGGTATTAGTGAATATAATAAAGATAAAAGTTAACTTGTTAGATAAGTAGAACGAGAAATGGTCCTGGAAGTTGAGCTTTGTACTCAGTACTTTGAAAACCACAAGAGCATATGGTTTTTAGACTTAAGATATTATCTGGTTTCTTTTCAATTAAAGAAGATATTATCTGGTTTCTTTTCAATTAAAGAAGTTACTGTTGTGCAAATCATTAATCTTTTTTCTAACCGGACACAAATCAACAAAATGGGTTTCTAAGAAAAAAAAAGTCCTTTATACTTCCACCTATAATTGAAAGAAAGTTCCTTTCTTTTATTTGAGAAAGTGATCGAATTTGCATGGTCTTTTATGTTTTAAAACATACCAAAATTTCTCAAATGCTACATGCTAACTAAGAGTATTGGCACCAGACGCTTAAGTGTGAGATACACCTGTAAATAGTTGTGAAATTCATACTTTTATTAGTGTGTGGTGTTACTACAAATCTTTTTTTTTTTTTTTTGAAAATCAAATTGAAGTTTCATTCATTAAATAAGTAATTCAATTCAATAACCCACACTATACAAAAGATCAGATTATAATAAGCCAATACAGTGAATAAATAATAGACAAAATCATCATATTTGACTAATGATCAAGAAAGAAACACAAAAAGCAACAATGGTGTAACTGAAACTTTATAATAGATATCTTTTTGCTTTTCAAAATCACTCTCTTCCACTAAGTTAAATTCTCTGACAGATACTGTGATGAATCTTCAGAAGAAATCGATTAGGTTATCGATCCTTAACTACTACAGAATTTTCCGATATCTAATAGATAATTTTGCTAAACTACAAAAAAATAAGGAAAAAAAACTATACAGATATAGAATAAGTAGGACACCCATAAATTTAAATTTAAGGTGACATATGCTTTCACAACTATGGAAGAATTATTAAAAAAAAAAGAAAAAAAAAAGTCCTGCAAGAGAGAAAGATCATGATCTCCCTCTTCAACGGAATGAAAATCTTGATAAGTAAGAGTTACAAGATAGATGAAGAAAATTTCTTTGGCGAAGAAAAGCGGCTGGTAATTTTTTTGAGTTTGTATTTGTTTATTTTTTTTTGTTTTTTGTTTTTTGTTTTTGTTTTTGTTTTTGTTTTTGTTTTTGTTTTGTTTTGTTTCTGTTTTTTTTTTTTTTTGACATTACTTCCACTGTTAGTCATTATGCTTTTCAACCAATTAGACATGTCATATGTATGGTCACCATGTAAAAACTAGTAACAAAAGGGAGTTATTAATCGGTAATTGGTCAAAAGTCAGTATATCGCACTCTCCATTTTGATAAATCATAATAATAACAAAGAGAAAAGTATATCGTTAATAGTTATTGTATAAAACAAGCGCAGTTTTTTTTTTTTAATTTTTTTAAAAAAATAAAAGACAAGCTCAGTTATGAACCATAGATATTCCATTAAGGTGTGTGGTATAGATTTCTCATAATTTTCCGCCCGCGGGCCTTCTTTGTCGTAATTTTGTTCCCTCATTATCTTAATTTCTTTATTTTATTAAGTGGTTGAATTGTTTTCTTCGCATTTGTTGCAATATATATATATATATATATGTATATATATATATATATGTATATGAGAAACATAGGATGGCAATATAATAACAAAAACACGATTTATAACTTTCATGAAATTAACAGTGAAAAACAGACCTGAAAAAGATGGAAGGCGCAATAATACAACGAGCTGACATACATATATGTTACGCAGTTAACATAAATATTATCGCTATATAGGGACCCGTAAAAATTGGTGCAAATTGTTTTGAACCAAATTCTTCATAGAGCTTTTACGGGGGCAATTATCGCACTAAATTGTTTCATAGAGTACTATACTATAACAAACATGACTTTCGTCGACGCATTTTTTTGTCGGTAAAAGTAGCAAAAAACGTTGGGGAAAAATATTTAACAATTGTAGACGTAATTCTTCGTTGGTGACTATTATCGGTGTAAGACCGTAGCTAAATGTAACTTACGGACTGAAATTTAATTTCGTTAGTAAAAGTAACCTTCGTCGATGCATTAATGAGTTTTACTGATGCACGGTTTACGTCGGTGAAAGTTTTCCGTCGGCGAAAAAATGACCAAATTCGAAATCTACTTGACTTTCACCGACGAATAAATGCGTCAGTGAAAGTTTTTTGTCGGCAAAAATATTACTTTCACCGACGGATAAACACGTTTGTGAATGTTAACTTTCACCGACGAATAAACGCATCGGTAAAAGTTAAACAATTACCGATGCATTTATGCATCGGTGAAAGTTATTAAAGAAATAATTTAAAAACGTACAATATATTTTCTGACGACAAAATACGTCGGTAAAAATATCTAGAAAATATTTATAAAAATAAAAATACCTTTACCGATGATAAAACTCGTCGGTGAATGTATTTTTATAGAGTATAAATAATCTTTTACCAACGCAATTCTGCGTCGGCAAAAATTTTATTAATTTGTTAAAAAAATTTATTTAATTGATTGTTATAATTATTAATTAATTAATTAATAATAATTAATAATTAATAATTAATTTAGTTAACTAATATATTAAAATTTGGAAGAAGATATATTAACAAAAATTTTATTAAATAAAAAAAATATACAAATTGTATCTAAAATTAGAACCTATTATAAAATAAAAAATGTCTATAATTCTGGACGCGGAGGTGGTGGCATCTCGATGTCGAGTTTTGCAATCAATGTTTAAAGTATCCGATTTTGCTCGTTAAGTTACTGCTGAGTCTCCTCGAGCCGGCATTGGTTCTCTGCTTCCTTTTCGGCCATTTGTTGCTGAGTCTTGTCGATCTGCCGTTCGTGCTCCGCATCCATCTCAGCTAGATGCTGCTTCAAGGTGGCGATTATCTCAGCGTCTTACCCCGTACTAGCAGCTCTCTGTCCTCTTATACTTTTCAGCCGAGTGAGTGCTCCCAACCCTTTCTGTCACCTAGATCTAGTCCCTAAAGCCTTGGACACGATCTGAAATTCATCGACCTGTTTTGGCCCCACCACAGACTCAGCAGACGAAGCACCATCCCCAAGCTCAAACTGAGCACGAGACTGAGTTTGAGTGAGTGCCTTCATCCTGGACGTAACCATCTCCATCTACAAAATAAAATAAAAATAAATATAATTATAATTTATATACGCAAATTAAATATTTTAAATAAACAGAATGAATTCTTATATATTTCTCCTGAGTGTACTCGTTTTGCTAACTAGACGGCTTGAGATGACGGAGTTGGGCTCATTAGTATCGGCCCAGGTTGGGTTGGGTCAGCCTAGTTAGCCCATAATATATTTTAACAGGAAGACAAAAATAGGCTTTGGACCTGATTATGATATCTTATGAACCTCGCTTTTTTTTTTTTTCAGAGTTATTTCAGACTAATCCCGTACTTGATACTACATAATTCACCCTTGAAAGAAAAACTAAATAATTCAATATAATCATAAGAGAACTCAATCTTAAAAATTTCACAAACAAAGCTCAACTACAAAAACCAAAAGAAAAAAAGAAAAGAAAAGAAAAGTAGAATAATTTTCTATTTTAATTTTCACAAAACGTAGTTAAAATTAATAAATAAATTAAAAATCATATACCTTTGAAATTTAGAAATAAATTATTGTCACATAAGTCATAACATAAGACATATTATAATATGTATCCAAAATTAGCATAAGTGTGAGTTTAATGACTTTGATAGAGACATGGAAAATAAAGTCATTCACATAATAGCACACGAAAATAAATAGATTGACTGCCTAAATGGTGGGTAAGAATTACTAACATAATATAGAATTGTCAAACTATTTGTTTTTCATGATTAGTTATAATCACCTATTTCTGGGGGCAAAATCATGAACTTCATTTGGTGCTATGCGTGAAAGGACAAAAATGGAATGCCAATAGCAACTAGAGTTAATTATATAACCAATTCAACTTTGAATCACCAAAACGAGCCATTGGCTTTGGTTCTTTCCTTTCCCTCGTATTCCCTCCTCCCACGTATAATGTTATACCTTATATTGAAGTTGCTACATCTGATTAATTTGCTAGATAATAGGATTTGAAGTTAGAGAGCGAAATCAATACTTAATTAATTGCTATCCTATTTATCTCTTTCTCCTTTCTTTTTGCTTAAGCTTTGGAACTTTTTTTTTTATTGTGATTACTATTATTTTTGTATTGTTTCAAAAAGACCCATTTATGGAACGTTCTAGACTAGTGTACAGATAACAGTTAATGATAGTTACTTTCCAGATCAATTTTGGGTTTATGGGACCACTTCTCTCATCGGCCTAATTCGCCCACATTTAAGAATAAGCTTTATTTGAGGACCATAATCTGTGTGTGTATGTTCACTTTTCCTGGCAATCTAATTTTGGTATCCTAATTTATGTCGTCTAAGTTTCTAACCAATGATAAAATTTACAATTTTTTTTGATAGTTTTATAGTTTTAAATGATACGGCAATAGTGATAGAAGAGGCCACTCGTCGATCACTTGTGATATTATTGAGTTTGAGACCCAAGGTTGACGTAATTAAGTTTTATTTATATATTTCTTTTTTCACTTAAGTTTCAAGTATTAAAAACTTTATAAGTAGTTGTCTTGTAATTTTAATTGTCACTACGATGTTTATCATTGACAAGGGAAATTAAATTAGTAAAGTTGTAATCAAACAATGAAACATGAAAATACTTTTGTTTTAATTAAGTTTCTAATATGTAAAATAAGTTAGTACTAAATTTAGGGTATTGTTAAGTTTAAAATAACCTAGATCATACTGCATCCTAATTTTTTATTTTTTATTTTGGAAGTCCACTACGTCCTAAATTTTAAAATAACTAAGATGATAACATTGTAACTTGATTAGCAATATCTTAAAACATTAAGGTAGCGGCAATATTGCTAATAATTAGTCAAATGTAAAGCCAAAACAAGACAGGTCAAGATAGAAAATATTTAAATACATTTTAAAATATTTAGATGCAAATTCTTATAAACTCTAGAATATTTAAAACCAAAAATCTCTCCAGTGAGTTATACATGTATGTTCGGCTTTTCTATTGGATTTAGACTAACCAAGGTTAATACTTTTTAGCATTTAATAGCATTATAATATTATTAACAGAATCACGTGATGAACCGTGAAAGGAGGTCAAAGAGAAAAAGAATAACGGAATTTACCTAACATTACTACAAGAACCACTTACTATCAAATATTATGCCCTAGCAAAAAATCTAGTATAGGGGCTTCTATGATAGGAACATTTACCGGTGGTTTAATTATTAAAATTCATTGAACAAGTATTAATATATATATATATATATATATATATATATATATATATATATATATATATCTGTCGATGACATGGAACACAAACCAAAAAAAAGAAAGTTGCAGCATCTTTCAGTTTTCATATATATCTTTTTTTATGGTTTTTGATGAGTAATAGAATTTGACAGTTTTCATATATACATTTCTTTATAGTTTTTGATGAGTAATAGAATTTGACTACATATATAGTTTTAAGGACGTGAGATATTTCTGATTAAACTTGTCTTAATAGTGGAGAATGAATCTGCATGACTAATCAGCCAAATCCTTAGTTTTGAATTTTAATAAAAGAATAAGTATGCCAATTTCTATACCTTTGGCTAGCCATAGATTTCCACTAAAATAAATTTAAGATTAAAACATGTTCATGAACTATCCAGACCTATCGCAATACTTATTTTGTCTAAAATTCTTTGAGATTTCTCTCTATTTCACAGGCAGACAATAGCAGAGGAAATCAGTGGGAAAGAAGAATTTTGTCAATTTCAACCACATCACCAACATAGCAAAAAAAAAAAAAAAAATCATAATCTTACGGACTACAGACTCAAAAATCACCATTTCACACTCTGAATCATACAAAAAAAATTAAAATCCAAATATATTACACACTTTCTTCCACTTACTCAACAAAAAATTAAATTTAAATTTAAATTTTTTAAAAAAGGGCCAATCAATACAGAAAAATAATTTGAAGCTTTCAAAAATGAGAAACTCAATCGGGCTCAACAGATAAACCCTAATAGCAAGCATAATCCAAATTTTGAAGATTGAAGAAGAACAAGAGAGATTTGGGTCATACAAAAAGTTTGGTACCTGACGATTTAGTATCTGAGTAGATCTGATAACGACATTGGAATTCAATAATTTTTAGTACCAAATTATTGTTTTGGCTTGAGATAGAAGCTAGAACTAGAGAAGAAAGAGAGAGTTCAAGGGATTAGGGGATCTTGAGAAGGGTAACAGAAAGAGAGCTTGAGATTGGGGAGAGAGAGAGAGAACGAGCTTCAGCAGAGAGAAACATAGAGCTTAAGCAGCGGAAGAATGAAAGAGGAGTTGTAGGGTTTTATCATAATCATATTTCAAAACGACGTCGTTTTGTTTTTTTTTTTAAATTAAAAAATTGACATTTGCCGAAGGAAACTGTTAATCCGTCAGTGTATTGACACTACACCGACGGAGACCCATCGGTGAAAGATGCCCAATAATTAATTTTTTTAGCAATCTTTTGCCGACGGTTTTCATTTAAACTAGTCAGCGAATGTAAGCTTTCACCGATGGGCTATTAGTAATCCATCGGCAAAAATCATATTTCTTGTAGTAATAGTCGCAAAGATCGAAGGCACAATAAAATATGGCCAAACAAATTCTTCCATTTCCTCATGAACGAGCCAAAGCTAAAACACGAAGATGAGTGTAAGACTTTTAAAAGAAACTATTTCTCTCATTATCTCAAGTTCTACTCCAAAAAAGTCCCCCAGAATTACAAATAGCCCATGCTTTCACCTTTTTTCTTTTTCATTTTGCCCCAAATTCAATTTAAACCAAAATTAACCCATTTTAACCTGAATTTATGGGAAATTAATTATTTGCCCTTTACAATTCAGTCTTCTACATGAACACCCTTTTCTCTCTTTATATCTCTCTCTCTCTCTTAGTATTTTAATTTTTCATAATTCGATCCCTGTTGGGCAGAACATGGTAAAAGGCAGTTAATATTAATTATTATTTTTTCTCAATATATTGAAAATACTAGCAGGTGAAATTTTAACTAGCCCGATCATGTCATGATCAGCTGGGGGAATACTTATGCAGGTACCCACAAATAATAATAATTTGGATTTCTTTTATATCAACTGCAAGAATCCCATTGATACACATTATTAACAAGTAATTAACCTAACACTAATGGAATATACCAATTATTTTGTGTTCTATGTCAACCCTTGTACAATTAAAAAATATCCATTAAAAAGCTAATATATTTATCATATGATTCGGTTCATCTATATCAAGTATCTTAACAATTATATATTTAGCAGAATTTGGCCTAGCAATTAGGATGTACCATTGAGGGACTGATATATTTTGTACCCATAGGATGAAACATCTTACTAGAGAACAAAATTATGAGAAATCTCATTGTGAAATTGCTATAGGTTTGATCCACCAAGGACCACTTTTCTAAATTGCTACACTATTCTTATCATTGAATTCATATTCTTTGCTCATCAAGGGAGCATGGTGGGGTTCTTAACATTGGTAATGGTCCTTTCCATTTCGACATTTTCCATCTTTGGAGTTTGTTCTAAATAACCTACCGACATTAGGAGATATTTGAATGTGTATATAACTAATTAAGGTTAGTTCAGTTAATATAAGATTCCGAAGAGTGTGTGTGAGTGCGCAGGAAGAAAGATGTTCGAATTCTAATTAGGTCAATGTATAATTTAATAATAATTATATATATATGAATTTTGCATTTAATGGCCAATTTGGGATTGCTTTTGGAGGGCTTTTTTAGTTTTTAAAATCAGTTGAGAAAAATATGAAAAAGCGAGGCATTTGGTAAATTAGGTTTTTGGCCTGTGATTCTACAAATTGATGTGTAATACAAATAGAATTTGAGAAATATGATAGGATGTTGCTTTTACAAATATAGTATAAATTTTTTAAAATATCAGTTTATAACATATTAAATCTATAATTTATTAAACACTTCAAATGCTACTTTTAATTTAATAAATACTCTTTTTTTATAGCTGCTTTTGGTCACAACACATATTGTATAACATGGCTACAGTATAGTTACAACAAGGCGTACTACAAATACAAACAACATAACAATGCTGAATTCGCCCTAAGAGGAAATGAGGATGAGACGTTACCATAAATTATGCTTGTAACCTTCACAAAATACTTTTCATTCGGGATATTATCATCAAAAAAGAATTGAATGAGGAAATTTATAACAAATCAAGAAAATGGTTAAAAAGATAGCCTTGCAAATTTTATAGATATATTTATATATATAATATTTTTTGGACTATTTATTTACTCATAAACTTATATACATAGCTTTATCATTTTTGATATTGTTTTAAAGCACACAGTGAAATATGGGATAAATAAAAGCTCATGCTCATTTAAACAGAAATTTTTTTAATAAAAAATTTAGAAACAGAATATTACTTTCTCATCCCCATTTTTCCAATAAAATTTTGATTAAGTTAAAAAATGTTCGACTAAATAACCCGATTCAAGTTCAAAGAATCGGATCTGAGGTAAAAAAAATCAAATTTGATGACGACGACTCACTCGTTTGATTTTGATTACGACTCAAAATCACAGAGGAGGTTGATTAAGAAGTTTAGAGTCATGATTCAAAAGAAGATTTCGGCATTTAGAAACGTGACATAATCATAAGAGTTTGTTTTAATAAAATTGACGAATTATGAGATCATTAGTAGACCTCGAGTGTGAAAAGCATTTTATAAATTATTAAGTACTACACATTGAATTATTTTGTTTGTCTTTTTTTCAGTTTAATTATTTTGAAAACTAAAATGCTAACTAGAAGCACTTCCAAGAGAAGTTTATAAATCAAGTTTCTATTTAACAGCGATTCTGAAAAAGAAAAAGCTTTCTGATTTTCCATAAATATATCATCAGCTTTAATTTGGATGTTTATGTCGTAATCGTTTAGATGTCCACTTCATAATTCCCTAAAAATGAAGTACTTGTGCTTTACTAGAATGTGACTGGAAAAATAGTGGCGCAAACTTAGCATGTTGGTAGACATATTAACTTCTACTATTGAAATTCATAATTCGAATTCTTCCCTTTTTATTAAATCAAAGGTGATTGGAATAAGTCTTTGTCTTCTTTTTTAAAAGAAATCCTTAAAATCAACACTTACTTTCTTAAATGAAGTGAAATGATTCCCTTAATTTATTCATAGATTCATTTATTAATTTCTTTCTAAAAGCGAAGTACTGATTTGGATTGCAAAATATGCGTTTTGTTGATATCACACCTCAATTGGTTACAAGCTCTATTAATCACCAAAAAAGAAAAACAGAAAAGAAAAGCTTCTACGATAGCTCAAATATCCATGGTACTACCCACTTTGTCATGGCTTTCACAGAAGCTTCCTTTTATGAGGTAAAACACCACTTAAATTACAAAATCCACACACAAATACTTTCCTTTTAAAAAAGCTAAATTGTGACAGTACAAATAAGCTTTATCCTTACTATATTTAAAGTGCCATGATTAAGATAATTAATTACAAACCATGTAAAAACTCTTCTAAACTTAATATACGTAGTTAAGAGAAAATTAACAAGAGATAATACATAATGATAGTAAGTTTTATTTTTATTTTTTTAGGGATACATTAAGTTTTAATTACCTGCTTTTTTATATCACAATTTTTTCTTTTTTTTTTTGGTAAAAAGCGAAAATGAAAAAGAAGTAAATCAAAGTCCACAAGTGGAACTTGACTAGACTGCAAAGGAAATATTAATAAAGAGATTAACTAAATAGATCACTAAAGCTTGATGCTTGACTACATGCATGGCCGATAGGAATTTTTTTTCCAAATGGGTATTAAAAAGTGTGTTCAAATTTTCCTTTTCACAATTCCCCTTTTGTTCTTTTCTAATTTTCGTCCCATCTTTCTTATGTCTTTATTTCCTAGTCTTTTTCTAGTTTATATTCTCAGGTTCTTTCTTGCCCCCACCTCCCTTTGTCATAAAGTGTTAAAAAAGTATGTGAAAGTGCCTAGGAATGAATATTAGAGATATATAGAGCCCCCAAGTCCTTTGGTAAAAAAAATATAAAATTGATATTTCATTAAATGTAAAGTTCTCCATTACAATTACCAAGGAATAAGGATCACTTCCATACTTTAATAAGATAGTTAAAGCGCTCTCTATCTCTCTCTAAGTGCCAAAACCATACAAAATCAATTAGATTTCATATATTTACGTAGGAATATAATATGCTGATTTGGATCTCACAGCTGCAATTAATAGGAAGGACATGCTTTTTTCCAACCCTTTTCTCCTTTTGTTGCTTTCTGTCTTTCTTGTCTCCTTGTCTTTCTTTAGCTCTCCTTTTACTTTTCTCTCTCTCTCTCTCTCTTTTGGTTCATATCTCTTTAATTTTCTCTCTCTCTCTCTCTCTCTCTCTTTCTTTTTTGGCTGATTTTCTCAGCTGGGTACCTGATTCTCACATCGTAGCTCTCACAGTTCCAATTAGAACCGTTCTTCAGAGACATTTAAATGAATTCAAAAGAAATACAGTAAGCATATATAACACAGAGAATTGAAGGATCTAATGAAAATTTTTATTAATCAAAGTGCTCTTCCCAAAGTGAACTCCAAATTAGGCTTCTTGGGGCTATTTGTTGGTGAGCTTCCATCTGATGATATTCTTTCATAGCTTAAGCTATTTGGATCCATGTCCTTCTGGAATAATTAAAAGAGAATATGTACAAATTAAAAGCAATGTATGTATTAATAGAAAGAAAAATACAAAAGCCAAGAGGCACAAAAATAGTAAGGGCTTTTTATCATGGAAGAAGTGTGTGAACTGTGGGGCGTGGGTATCAGAGGACATTTGACTCATCAGGGGAATAAAAGAATAGTTATCAATATTAAAGAAACTTTGGACGAGTACGTTTAGAAAGCCTGCTACAGTATGCATGACAGTATGCTACACTCAAAAAATTATTCCATATAATACCATATTCTCATCCATGTATACACTACATACATAGATATACACATACACTATAAAGTTATGCGTATCCGCCAATATAATAATCAATTTAATATCTTATATAGAAATGTGCTCTTTATCTTTTTGAATCACATGCAGGAACTTCAGTTTTTCGCCTTGAAAATGTGAAATGGCAATGTTAACCCTTGATGAGCTTGTAAACAAAATACTAGTACGTACACAGGGTTCTGAAGGTCTCTGATCACTTTTTACTCTTTTGCAAGAAATGTGATTAAATTTATGAGCAATATATAATAAGAAGACTTGTACTATTTTCTTTATTGGTATAATTCAATCAGGTATGTTTAGTTGGAAGGAATGGAGAAAACTCGTTCTACTAAATAGTATATTCCAATTCCAATGTTTGTTTTATTTTTTTGGCCAGGGAATAACAATTATAATTCCATTAAATGATGGAATTTTCCACTTCTCTACTAATGGAATAAAAGTTCTAATCTCTTTTAAATTTTAGTAAAATTAATTTTTAAAATATTTAAAAATAAGAGTAATTTTGTCCATATACAATATATTTCATTCCATTTCATTGTTGATTCCAATTTTAATTAAATAATGTATTATTATTCATATTTCTTTTCAATTCCATTCTATTATCATTCCCGTTACCATTTCAATTCTATTATATGAACCAAACCAAACGCTTGACCTCAAAGATACTATATAAATACATATATATTCAGTCAACACTACTCTCAGGTTATTTTGGGAAATAAAAGTTTGAAAGCTTTCTTATGTGTTGTGTGTACCTGATCATCAAGAGAAGGTATAATTCCACCTGTGGAATCCTTTGGTTTGCCATGCAACCAAGCTTCCCTGCTAGAAAGCAAACACACAAAATTGATGAAGCGAGAATATTTTCCATCAGTGGAAGCCATGCAAGAGAAAAAGCGAACTGAGAAAAGAAAGCTATCTTTTACTGTCTTGTTTATAGTCTCTCAAGCTATATGTATGTAGCTTTTTTTACATATTGTGCTGATTGAGATAAAGTTAAATACCCACCTTCTCATTCATCCCCCATGTGATTTCCCATTACCCAATCCCAAACCCAATAACACATTACAAAGGAAGTTTCAAAGGGCATATAGCTTTGGCACAAAGATTTCCACTAATGGGTCCATCAATATCATATATTTATGTATGTGGGAAGAGTTTAGCTTTGAGACTAAGTTTCTGTACATATATATTCATACTGTAGGACCCACATTTTAAAAATAAGCCCTAAAATATATATGCCCCACAAAATCCAAAAGAAAGAGATAGATATCTCTATTTTTGAGGTGGATTTGTCAAATTGGGGATTCCCATATATTGGAATTCTGGGAGTTTGTGGTGGGTTTCTTTTTACTCCCTTTTCACCCACACCCACCAGAGGAGATTATAATTACGCTATCATGGATATTTCAGTAGTAGAGTTCATAGTTGTAGACAGATAGAACAAAGCAATAATCGTGTTTTTTTTCCTTTCTTTTTTTCCTTTTTGTAATTTCTCACATATAACTGTGCCTCTATTATACGTGTGAGAGAGCTAGCTAAGAGAGAGAGACAGTATAACTTGTTAATTAACGTTTTCATGTACACGTATTAGAAATGATTACTCGGAGTCAAGATTTTGATCTTATAATATAATTAGTTTAAGGTTTTAGTCCAACATGCTCAAATTTAAACAACATTCCCCTTTAGTTCCTTTTTGTATTCTTTTTCTTTTTCTCATTTGCAAGGACAAAGTTTCCTTTAAATGTGGTAGCGATATTTATTGAAAGATAAAGTCTCAATAAAGAAATAAAAGAAAATAGTGTAATTATAACGCACGTATTTATGTACGTTGCATGTGTTTGGAACATTTAGGTTTTTAAATTTTTGCCACCAATATATCTGTGTAACCTTTATTCGGAACAAATTAAATCATATGATGAACCCCTTACACCCTATTTATTCATTTAAATATTGATGATAGTACCGTGATTTCAAAAAAAAAAAAAAATCAGAAATCATTAATGAAGCGTAAAAACAAAAACAAAAACAAAAACAAAGAAAGAACCATTAATATCGAAACATATAGTTTTGTCCTTAATTATGTTTATTAGGTAGGTGAAGGAAACTTTTAAGTCGTAATTAATTATTAGAGTTTGGTGGTTAATACCTTGAAGAATTGCTCCACAAGGCAGGATTATTTATCTCTTTGTCTTGAACACTTGACCTTCCCTGCTGAGGAGATTGCTCAGACCTTCGCGTGTTCTGAATGTCCAACATTAAATCTTCTGTTGTATCCCCAGATGATCCATTCTCATACGCATCTGATTGTCCTGAAAAAAACAAAATTTGAGAACATATGATTATCTAAATACACCTATATATAGATGTCTACTCTACTTTTTAATGTATACAAAAAAATGAAAATTAAATGGTATTAATTACCTGAAGAAGCCGCTGCTCTATCTGTGGTCTTCACCGTCCGGTACATCTGAAACCAAGTTTAAAGAAATCATATTATATATATATATGTTTGTGTGTGTGATACAAAGCATTATGCTAATCATTTGCCAAAGTATAGAAATTAAGATAAGATTTTTTTTATTTTTATAATTTTATAAGAGAAAGAGGAAAGGAAAGCAGTCTCCGACTAATCTCCGTACGGTTCTTTTTTTTATTGAAAACACGAAACAAGAAGGTGTAAGTACATTATAGAGAAGCCAGCATTTGTATATATACATAGAGATATGTGCATGTGCATACATACATGCATACATACATACATACTTACATGCGTGTAGTTAACCATGGTTAATAAAAAAATAACAGTGTGGTCAGAGGAAACCAATCTGATCATGAAGATATCATTGAGAAATGATAACGTCCTGTACTTGTTTCATTTTAATTTTTAAAAAAATTCTCCTATAATATGAAAATGATTTCTTATTCATTATAGACTGGGTTAAGTAAAAAGAGTCTGTCTCGGCTTGGCTATACGACTCATTTTGAATTCTCTTGGGCTTTGTCTTACTCGTTTTCTGAAATCCATAATATAAATATACTAATTTTCTCTCTCCTCTTTTTCTCTCTCTTAATTCTTTTCTTCTTCTCACAGTTTGTAATGTTTGATTTATTTCTTCTAAGCAAAAAGCTGTTTATTAGCTTGGCAGAATTAGCAGAACCATCAGATCTAGTAGAAAAAGAAGTGCTAAGGATTTCAGAGAGTAAGCAACCCCCCCCAAAAAAAAAAGAAAAAAAGAACCCATTGGAGTTTGTAACGTTTGCATTAACTCCTTCCTCTAATGTTGGCCGTAAACTTACAAAAAATGAGATCAAAATTGGAGAAATTAATTAAAACCCAAACAACCCATTTGACTGTTTAGTGTTTTTCTCTCACCTGTAAATGAGATTTAACATGTGCGAGGGTCAGATCTTTCACATCCATAAGCTCAAGAACTGACTTTGGTGTAGCCCCTAAAAAAAAAATATATATAATAAAATTTGTTATATAGTTAACTCAATTATTGTGTTTTAGAATTAATAAGTTGAAAACTAAAATTGAAATTAAAATGAGATGAATGGAGGTATCCTTTAGCATGGTACTCACGGGTGTAAAACCAAATTATTAAAGCAAAAAGAAGTTAAAAATGAAAAATAAAAATTAAAGCGAGCTTTACTTTCATGGCCACCCAATAGCTCAACAGCATGAACAAAGCGAGCGTGAAGAGTTGTCGTCCAGCGCATCCGAGGAGCTCTCATGCTGCGTTTTGCAGGAAACCTAGTAAGAATCCTCGATCGCATCAAGCCGGCTTGGTGGTGATGATGATGATGAGACTGAAAGGGGCCTGAACTCGTTGTCGTATTGATAGCATTAACCGAAGACGACAACGAATTAGCTGTCGTGTCTAGATGTTGAGAGAACGGAAAAGACGACGAAGGAGGAGGGTGGTTTTGGTGGTACACCGGAATTCCTCTAATGGGTCTCAAGAATCCCAACTCTTGGCCCAACCCACCTCGTTGTTGTTGTTGTTGTTGATGATGATGAAGAAGGTGCTGAAACGGCGCGTTTTGATGGAGGAGAAGTTGATTTTGGTGGTGAGGGAAAGCATTAATAGTACTACTTGTACTACTACTAGTAGTAGTACTAGTGGTCATGTGGAAAAGATTGTTTCCAATATTTCCGTTGTTGAGGAAATGGTGGTGGTGATGATGACGAGGATGAAGATGACTATTTTCAGAAGAAGAATTCGAAGCGAGGCGAGGGTTATTAGAGAGGGAGAGGTCGGAAAAACATGAAGAGGAGGTATTGTTGTTGTTATTATTGTACTTATCGGGTTTGGCCACTATGGAGAAGTTTTTGGAGTCGAGAGCTCGTTCCCAAAACCCCAAATCGACATCTTCGTCGGTTGTGGCAGCGGCAGTGCTACTTCTCCTCCAACTTGATGTGGGTTTTGAGTTTGGTGGGCTGATTTGAAGAGATAAATCCGGTTGAGCAGGAAAGAGCTCCATCTCCTTTAAAAAAGAAAACCAAAAAAAAAAAAAGAAAATAAAAACAAGAAGAAAGGAGAAAAAGTACTAGCTAAAGCCCTCTTTTGGTGAGTTTTTCCCTTAATATTTTCTCTCTTTTCTCCTTGTCTTGGGTAGCTAATATAGAAGAAGAAAGAAGAAAGCTTGTAAGAGATTAGGTATATATATATATATATATATATACGTGTATATAGGAATATATATTGGTTTGTGTGAAGTTAATTATTTGTGCAAGACGATGTTAGGGTAATCTGGATTTCTGTGGGTAGTGGAAGATAAGGGTTTTGGAAATTCAGGTGAGATTTTCTGCGTTTTCTTTTTTCTGATGGGGTTTGATCAAATTTGAGGGAGTAGTTGCAGATTTTGAGATTGGGAGGAGAGAGAAAGAGAGAAGAAAGGGAGAAAAGAGAGAAAGAAATGACAAGGTATGAAGTGAATGGTTGTTTCTTTTGTGTGAAGTATATGTGAGAAAATGACACTTGAGTAGCTATATGAGAGAGAAAGAGAGAGACAGACACAGAGAGAAAGAGAGGAGCGAGAATTTTTTTTTTTTTTTTCGGGTGAACGTGGGGCTCAGGGTACTAGGGTAAGAAAGGGAGAAAAAGATATTGAAAATAAAGAGAGAAAAATAATAATAAAGGTAAATAAGTTTGGGACTTGATTCCTTTTTACTACAACTCTTCTTTTTCGCTTTATTATTTTTTTAAGGGGAAAAGGAAAGAAAAAAGAAAAATTATGTAAATCTACTTTTCTTTTCTTTTCTTTGATTTTTTTTTTTTTCGGTTGAAGGGAAATCAACTTTAATTAACGTGTGCATATGTCCCTCAGCAAACCCACACTATAACCTTTATAACCCACCACACGGTCTTTGAACAGAAAACCTTTATTTCAGCTTTATTACCCTTTTTACAAATCCTAATTTTTCTTTTACATTTCTTTTTTCTACATCATAGTATAAAGCCCATGATTATGCACTAATTTCCACACTCTAGGGTTCAGTTATTTTGTCCCCAATTATACCACTCATTGCCGTCATTATGATAAAATAAAGAAAAAGGAAAAAATTTCCCCTAATTCCTACAAAACGCATAATTCCCATTTGTTTTAATATAGACCCACAACGTTTTTTTCCCTTTGAAAAAAAAAAAAAATAGACCCACCATTTTTTTCCCCCCTCAATAATGTCCAGAAATTTAAGGCACATATTTGCGGGCAGATATAAGGATGGTGACCCTCTAAGAGGGCTGTGGCAAAGTCAAATTTACCTTTATCTACACAAACCAGAGAAGCGGGCCTAAGAGGGTAAATTCGTCTCTTCAGCAAAGGTGCCCTCCAGTCATCAGAAGGACGCCCTAACATTCTGGGCACCTTCCATTTGTATGGTAGAGAAAGTTATAGTTTTTTATTTATTTATTTTTGTAAACAATACAAAATTTACATTTTACATCTTACTCCGCTGGCCAAATCAAATAATGTATAATACCCTAAGAAGAGAGGGTAAGTTTGTTTTTTTTTTTTTGTGGATAATAAAACTATGTATTTTATTGATTAGTCCATCAGACTCAAATTAGAAGTACCAAAGAATATCAATATTTTCGAGCAAAGAAATAACTCGAACTAAATGTATATATGTTTATATATCTTCACTCACTTTTTATAAGGACAGGTAGCATTGAATTCTTGTTATGAAAACGTGCACTTTAACAAAGGTGGGATGACTTTTTTTTTTCCCGTAAAATAAATGAGTGTCTTCCTTTGTTCATGTTTTTGTTGTTGTACAATTAATTAAAATTTCCAAGTCTTGATCAAATAAAGAAACATAAAAAATCATCGAACTCAAATAATCCTTAATGCAAAATGTATTATGCCTTAATCATATAGTGCATACTAGGAACACTCATCTCTAGATCTTGCGAAAACAAACAATGGTAATATTTCTGTTTATTATCATATATATTGTAAAAACATTAACGAACACGCAGATCCTCAAAAATGCAAGTTGGTCAACTTTAATTGCAATGATCTAGATGACAAATAATTGATACTAAAATGCCTTTAATTGCAGATAGCTTGTGGCATTTAGACAGGTTATTCAATTTATGTGATCTGTATAAGTGCTAATAATCATGGTCCCAAATGCAATGTATAATAATGTTATATATATATATATATATATAGGGCACCAATCCAGTAGGTATTTTTTTTTTTTACCTATGCATAGGTATCAATTTGGCCAATTAAAATTGAGCATGCACATTTTTTTATTATAAAAAATAAGAGAGAGAAAGAGCATTAATAGTGCACGTCTTTTCATGCACTTCATTATAGCCATTGGATCAACATCTAATGGTGATCCAACGGCTAAAAAAAAAATACCTACCCATAGGTAAAGAAAAAAAATACCTATTGGATTGGCAACCATATATATATATAGTTCCAACTAATTAATTGCGAAACAAAACAGGTAGATATCTTATTGACCTGTTAGCTTGGATCAGAAACATTAAATAATAAATTAAGGTAATTGTACAGCTAGAATAATTAGGGCTAGCTAGCGATCATAGAGGTACTTTTCTTTTTCTCCCTCTTTTTTTTGATCGATAATAGTGGTACTGATTAACCTACCTAGTCTGCCGTGATGTATATAAGTTACACATTCTACTGTTACCATGGTCAAACCATAAATATGTCCTGCTGTTAGATTGTTTAAAGTACATTTTGGACCATATGAATACATGTGCTTGAATATTCATTGTCATTATTTCTTGTAGTTATGCTTTAATTGTTTTGGGAAAAGTTGTATAATTAAGTAGAAATTTTGTTGCATAAAAATTTTTAAGGAATTGTTTTACAAATTAGTACGTATGTTACCCCATAACATGCCACATTTTCCATTCTAATTACGATCAAGTGATC
Organism: Parasponia andersonii; assembly: GCA_002914805.1. Classification (NCBI taxonomy): domain Eukaryota; kingdom Viridiplantae; phylum Streptophyta; class Magnoliopsida; order Rosales; family Cannabaceae; genus Trema; species Trema andersonii. Next base: position 101,752 of record JXTB01000363.1, read on the forward strand.
CAGCCTAGCTAATTTCGTAAAGATATAATGCAGTATTACTTTTACCTTTTAGATCATTTACTGCGATAATTTATATTGTATTTGACTACGTTAATAAGCATACTTTATTTTCGTTGGTCAGTTTTTAAATTTGTATATGGTTCGGTAATTTTTTGTAGTATTATAAGGAGAATAAATTGCATTTTTATTTCTAATTTTTATCACTTGCGTTAATTAGGGGATCTTTGGAAGAAAATCAAAATTCGAAGGTTATGATTAATGTCCCAAAAAACAAGGTTTATTTAAAAATGTCAAATTAAAAAACACCCGAGGTTAATTACGTAATTTTTCCTATGTTTAATGATAACAATATATAGTATGGCGTTCCAACGAGAAATTCTACATTAATATATAACATATAAGAAGCTAGTAGTAACAAGAAAGTTGTAGCAAAAAGAGTTTCAATAAAACAAGAAACGGAAACAAAAATAAAACAAAAACTAAGGGCTTGATTGGTAACCACTTATTTAAATAGTTTTTTATTTTTTAAGAAAAAAGTGAAAATATTTTTCAAATGTATGTTTGGTAAAACTATTTTTGTTTTTTGTTTTTTTTTTTAATTTGACAACAAAATTTTTAAAATTTTGAAAACAAAAATTTCTTACTTTCAAATTTTTTTAAATAATTTTGTAGAAATGCTAGTATTGAAATTCAAATATATCTATACTCACATCACCATTTCTCTTAATATTATCTCTCTCGTCACTATTTCTCTTGTTATTATATCTCTAGCCTCATATAAAAATGATATTTTTCAAAATATTTTTAAAAGTTGTATATTTCGAAATAAAAATTTTAAAAGTGGTATTTTTTTAAAAATATAATTGTCAAATTGGTAATTTTTCAAAAATATCCTAAATTATTTAGAAAACTATCATTTTTTAAAGTTTTATTTTGAAAATACCACTTATGAAATTTATTTAGATAAATACCACTTTTTCTCTCTCCTATTTTCTCCTTCATTCTTTCTTTATTACTCTCCCTTTTGATTTTCACTTTCAAAAGTAAAAAGTGCTAGTTACCAAACATGTATTTATTGTTTTATTTTAGAAAATAAAAATTACAACATTGTTATCGAACACATTTTTGTTTTTGAAATACAAAAAACAAAATAAGAAAAAGTACTTTCACTTTTGTGTTTAAAAAAACAAAAAAAAAAATGTTACCGAACAGTACCTAAGGGATTGTTTGGATTCACTTCTGGTTTTTTGTTTAAATAAAGTAAACATAGTTTATTTTGGTTTTCAATTTTGAAAAATAAAAAATATGATTGGCAAATTTTATTCCAATACTTGTTTTCAAAAACAAAAAGTGCAAGTAACGAGTAAGAAAGTCATATAGATTTGTATTCATCTTGCCGTCGCCGACCACATCCAAGTGGTTACTTGGCCAAATTCATATTCGGTAAGATTTTCACAACTTTCAATATTTTTACCAACTTCGTAAAAAATGATATTTACGTAATTATTTTAGTTAATTAATTTATTTACCCAAGATAAATATATAATGTGAAATAAGGTTAAAAATAATGAATAATTATAATTGGTAAAAGTAAAAACGGTATCCATAAATATGGTAATTTTTAATTAGAAAAGGAGGACATTTTTCTAATAATTTTAAAAGAGGTATTTATGTAATTTTGGATTTTTGAGCTTAACTAATGTTTAGGGCCTTGAAACTGAGTTCTGATTTCAAATTGGACTCAGTAAGGTCGAGAAAAGAATTTTGATATAAAATATCACTATGTTTCGAAATAGAATGAAAATTAGAATTTCGTGGCTCAAAATTGCATTATTTTGGGTGCTATAGACTGGTCCCGTACTAGGATTTGTTTTTGACAAAGTATACATCTGACCTAATATTTTTGGGTGTTTTGAATTTAGTGGTGACCCCCGTTTCTCCATTTGAGGCTTTGATGGAAAAGTCACTTTTTCAATTTTTCAAGTGGACTTGCCGAGAACCAAAAATTACTATTCAAACACCCGAGTGACCAAAAGAAGATTCTACCATATCGAGGTAGGAGTTTGATTACCTGAATTTTATATCTGTTTTGGATTTTAATTGCATTAAAATTTATTTATGAAAAATCGTGATTTTATGATGGTTTGATTAATTGTTAGGTTATATTAGGATTGGACTGTATAGATTATTATACATATTTTTATATTGTGATTATGGAGTAAAACAACAATGTACTGCAAATTTACAGTAAATCCCAAAATAATACTAAGTTGAATTTTTAAAGCATAATTTAATTATTGGATGTATGATTGAGGCAAACTATTACATGTTGTACATACCATAGGATCACATACTTGAGTTTCATTATAGCATCTCGGTATTTTAGATTACTGGCGAGTTGCTGCAGTGCTAGGTGAGAGACCTAGATATCTGCATAGATTTTATCTAATACGCCAACAGGTAGTGTCAAGATACTAGGTATCTCTACTACAGAGATATTATAGGGCCATGATAAGTGGATAAGAGCTCACTTATTATCTGTTGATATATGATATATATACAATGATATAGTTTTGGATTTAGTTTTGAATATGTGATTATTGTGGATACCAATAATTTATAAACTTGATTTATAGATAGATTTAAAGGTACTAACCATGCAAGTTTGAGAAATTGTATCTATCCAAAAGGTAATTGAATTCCTACTGAGCATATGAATGCTCACCCCTTACTTTTTCCCTCTTAGGTAGTGCTTTGTGTGGTTTTAGAGACTCGAGAACTGATTAGTGAGGAGTTAGTTACCTTACTGGGAATTAATAACTATGTAAAATAATTTTGTTATTTATCTTGGCTTGTACTAAAAAACTTAAGAGCCCATTTCATAGATTTGGTCTGTATAATTAGTGTGTTAGATTATGAGATTGTTGATAATGATACTTGGTTTGTTTTAATAAATTTTAATATTATGTCTAATAGCGATCACAGAACTATAGAAATTTTACTTTTAAAATTATTTTTATAAATTTTTCAAAAACAACTTTGAGTTTCCACTGTGAAATTCTCATTCTGCCATTGGCTCGAGGTTTGGGTTATAATATATACAAATATTTGTATCTTCTTTTATTGTTTTTAAAATTTATTTTTAAAAATAAAGGTCTTAGAAATTTTTTGTTACCATTTTTTATTTTGAAAATTTTGGTAATAATTTTTAAAAATAAAAGCCAAAAACAAAGTTGCCAAGCAAACTTCTAAATTTTTTTTTCTTTCCATATTTTTGTTTAAAAAAGCAAAAAAAAAAAAAAAAAAAACAGAAAATGAAAATGAATGCAAACAAGTCCTAAGTAAACAGTAATATTGATTAAGGTAGCTAGGTTTTTGTTACGCTGGTGGCAGTAGTTTGGAATTAATAACAATTGCAGAATTTGAAAGAAGTGACAGGTCAAATGCCTCAAATCAATTTACGTATATGGGAAATTTCCAACCTGGTTGTGATTCAATTTTAAAAAGTCTTCATTCTTATGTTACTTTTCTTTTTCTTTTTCTATTTTCCTTTTTTTTCCCTTTCTAAATTATCAAATTGTTGTTACCTATGTTTGAATCTTTGGTATTAGATCAGATATATATACCTTCAACGGTTTTGAAATATATGATAACAAGCAAACTGATGTAATATGATTATCGACGATAAAAGTTCTAATTATTTATATCTGCTAACTATTTAATTATATGTATATCAAAGATTAGATTCACATAAGTAAGCGTAATAATATATATATATATATATACATACATATATATATATATATAGACATGTATATATACACACAATATATAGGCGTAGAGCAATTTTTTAAATACAACAAAAAATATCTAAAATTTTATGTTTATAGTACTGATCCGAACAGTAACGGAGTCCCAAAATGTTTTTCAGGAGAGCCAAAATCTAATACAACATTTGGTTATTTTTCCCCTCCTTTTTATTCTTTATATTTTTTTGATTCAATTTCTTCAAATGGACTTGTAATTTATTATAAATTAGGACAATCTAATTTTAAAACACACATAGTCAACATGATCTAACATATGATTAGAAGCATTTTAAAGTGAAATCTAAAGAAAAATTATTCATAAAAATGTGAGAAAGATTAAATACATACTTCACAATAGTATAAGTAAAATTTAAAAATCATAAATCTAATGGCGGCAAATGTAGGGCATTATTGATTTTTTTTTTTATGAGATTGGTGGGTGAATTTCTAAATTATCAAATTTTAGAGGGAGCATATAAGGGATATAATTGAATAATTTAATAAATACTAAGGTAAAAGTTGATATTTTAACAAAAAAGAATTGAGGAGGGTAATAGAGATGGCTCCATCAATAGATCCGTCAATGGATCTCGTTGTGTAAACACACGTGAACCCATAAAAGATGATGTGCAAACCACATACGAACCGCGTACAATCCGTGTAAAGAGATGAAAGATATTTTCATATATATGTTAAAAAGATGTATAAGATTAGTGTAAAATGCATACTTATAGTATACAAGCAAAATATTATACATAGTAATAATGTGAGGATTTGGTGGAGAGGATGGTGAGGCTAAACCTATAAATAAAAGTCTCATTTCTTCATTTTTTTCATCCTAAAATATGCATTAGCATGTCAAGTATTTTCATTCTCCAGGGAAATTCCTATTCCCTTCTCTTTGTGTACTTTTTCTTTCAAAGATTAGAGAGGTAGGAGTTCTTTTGTTTTCTTGTATAAGAGGGATGAATGTTCAAAGAGATCACAAATATATGAGTGACAGAATACTTGTAAAAAAGTACTTAGGTATATTTGGGATGAAGGTTGTGAGTGAGTGTTTATAAGAAACTTTCTCCTTATAATGAAAGATTTGTAGTAGCTCCATAGACATAGTCAAAATTGGTGAACTACGTAAATTTCATGTGTCTTATTGATTCATGTATTTAGTTATTTATTTTGCTTGACATTTTTTTAAGATAGCATCCTAGGCATAATGAATTTGACCACTCATGTTACGACCCAAATCCCAAACTAGTGGCAGAAAGGGAATTTCACAAGTGGAAATTCAAAGATTATTTAAGAAAAATTCATAAAAATAATTTTAAAAGAAAAATTCCCACAGATTTGTGATCACCATTAGACTTAGATTGTTAATAAAATTTATTTAAAACAAACCAAACATCATTATCAGTAGTCTCAACAATCCAACACACTAGTTATACAGACAGAGTCCGTGAAACGAGCCTATTAATATTTAATATATACCAAGATAAATAACAGCGTTATTTACATAGTTACCAATTTCGTGTACGGTAACCAACTCTTCAATCCTCTACTCTCGAGTTTCTAAAGTCACATCAAACATTACGTGAGAGGGAAAAAATAAAGGATGAGTATTCAAATGCTCAGTAAGAATTTAATTACCCTTTTGATTGATGCAATTTCTCAAATCTATATGGTTAGTTTCTTTAAATCCATGTATAAATCAAATTTATAAATCCATTGGTATCCAGAATAGTCACATATTTAAAACCAAAATCAAAACCATATCATTGTACATATCATACATCAACAAGGATATAAATGAGCTCTCATCTTCCCATCACGGCCCTGTAATACCTCTATAGTAGGGGTACCCAGCATCCTGATACTGCCCGTAGGTATATCAGATAAAAACTTACACAGAGGCCTAAGTCTCTTACCTAGCGCTGCAGCAACTTACCAGCGACCTAAAAATACCGCGATGCTATAATGGATCTCAAGTGTCAGATCCTATGGTATGTACAACATGTCAGAGTTCACAGCTACCATGCATCTAATAATCAAATCGTGCTTTAAAAATCCAACTTGACATTATTCTGGGATTTATTGTAACATGGGTAGCACATCGCTGTTTTACCCCAAAACTAGTATGTAAAAATGTATAAAATAATTTACGCAATCCAATCCCAATATAACTCAACAATTAATAATACTTTCTTTAACTATCGTAAAATCACGATTTTTCATAAATAAATTTTAATGCAAATAAAATCCAAAATAAATATAAAAATTAGGCAATCGAACCTTTACTTTAATATGGTATTAATGCTAGGTCAATGACGCTCAAAAAATCCCCAACTAGTCACTTAGGTGCTTAAACGACACTTTTTAGGTCCTAGTAAGTCCACGTGAAAATGTGACTTTTCTACCGAAGTTTCAAATATAGAAATGGAGGTCTCTACTGAATTTAGAGCACTCAAAAATGCTAGGTCAGATATATACTTGGTCCAAATCGGGTCCTAGTGCGGGACTAGCCCATGGCATGCAAAACGGTGCAATTTGTGCCACGGAATTTCAATTTTCGTTCTATAATGAAATATAATGATATTTTATATCAAAATTTATGTCTTGACCTCACTTAGTCCAAATTCGAAATCAGAACTCAGTTTTGAGGTCCTAGCATTAATTAAGCCCAAAAATCCAAGAATTACATAAATACCACCTTTTGAAAATAATTAGAAAAATATCCTTTTTTCTAATTGCTATTTACCGTGCGTACCGTTACTCTTTTTTACTTTTGCCAACTGTAATTGTTCATAATTTTTAACCTTCTTTCACCTCAGGTATTTACCTCAGGTAAATAAATCATTTAATCAAAATAATTACGTGAATATCATTTTTCACATAGTTGGTAAAAACGGTAAAAATGGTAAAAACTAACCGGAGATGAATTTTAATATGAAACCATTTGGAGTTGATCAGCGACGGCGAGAAGGAGCTTCACTTGCCAGAGGTGTCGAAAACTGAGGTCGGACGACACTGTGGTGACCAGAAAACCTCGTCAGAGGTAAAGTTTTTACGGGGCCGTTACGGCTTCGTCTAACGTCGAAATGAGGCGGGACTAGTGGCGTTGGATTCGTCTTTAAAAGCCCTTCGAACGAGTTGGCACGTCGGCTAAGGTGGGCAATGGTGCGGCAGCTGTAGGCAGCGGCAGATCCGACATTTTCTCTCTTCCTTAAGCCCCTATTTAAGAAAAAACTAGGTACTGTTGCAAAATATTATAATATTCCAGATTTTTTATTATTTTAATCAAATATTTAATATTTACAATTTTGCCATTACTCTTAAAATATCCAATTTGTCCTTGTGACTTCACATACATTACAACTTAGAATCATTATGCGCAGAAATGCTACTTTTCTCTAAGACTAGTTGTCAGATTCCTAACTAATTTAGTTACTAATGTGATAACCAGCCATTGGTCTTAAAATTAGCAATTAAAATAGTTATTGGTAATCCGATTAATAAATAGTAACTTATAGCTAGATTTGTAAATAAAAATCAATAATTAGAGAAACTAGTAACCAGTAACTGGTAATAAAATTGATTAATGGTAACTAGTTACTATATAAATTAATAATCAGTAACTAGATTGGTTACCAGTTACTAGGTAGCTGGCCAGTAATCTTGATACTAATATAGTAACTAATCTAGTTACCAATTTGGTACCGTTACTAGTTACTAATATTGTAATCAACCACTTGTCTTAAAATTAGCAACTAAATTAGTTATCAATAATTAGATTAACAAATAGTGACCAATAGCTAGAGTTGTAACTAGTAATCAACAACCAGAGAAACTGGTAACTGGTAACTAGTAATAAAATTGATAAATGGTAACTAGTTACTAATTTTCTAATAACTAGTAACTAGATTATTTACTAGACACTAGTCTTATTACTAGTGTGCTAATCATGATCTGATTATCATTCTAATTACTAATGTTATAATCATTTGCCGATCATAAAATTAATAATCAAATTAGTTACTAGTTTCTAGATTAGATACTTGTAAATCAATTAATAATATGACTGATAAATAGTAATCATTGATAACTAGTTATAAGCCACCAATTTTATAACTAGTCACCAATCTTATAAATGGTGAAACTAGTAACAGAATTGATTACGAGTAACTAGTTATTAGTATTATAAATAACAACTATTTAGAAACTAGTAACTAGATTAGTTTAGTGGTTAATATATTTTACGAAGTAGTTCTCATTGTCTATGATAATAATAAAAAAATCAACAAAAATGAAAAAAAAGGTATTCTAAAAACGAACTTATTAAAAAAAAAATGATGTTCTCCCCATGTGTTATATTTTTATTAAAAAAGAAAAAAAAAGTAGTGCTTCTTTGGAAGTTAAAAAAAGTAAAAGAAAAGGGAGAAAAAAACTAAAATAAAAATAGAAAAAAAAAAGATGGGATTCGATCCACCGATCTTGGATGAATGAGTAAGAGTTTTCGTAAGGCAAATCCACTGCGGCATCCTACATATAAAAATTTCAATTATATAAAAGTTGACTTCGTGTTTTTTCACTTTTGCAAAATGCCAACTGCGTGCATGTTAATTGAATTGTTTTGGTGCATCGTATAAGTGTAATACTTTTATCTTTTTAAGGTAAAAGGCTTAAAAACTCTTTTTTTTTTTTTTGGGTTTGGGGGGGGGGGGGGGGGGGGGAATGACGCCTGCTACGATGTTTTGGAAAATATTGAACAAAATACAACCTAGCCAAAGACATAAATTTTTGTACGATTTTTATTTTTTTATAGAAAAATGACACATTCCTCCCGAGGCACAGATCTAGATCGTGGCTTCGCTGGTAGTAGTGTCACAGTCCGAGTTAAGGATTCGATGTTGCGGTTGCGGTTTGCAGGTGGTGTTGGCGTTGTGGATATGGGTTGAGGCGTCATAGTTTGCAGGCGGTGGTGTATGAGCAGAGGTTGACGACTATGTTGGTATATGAGCATAGGCCTTAATCCCATCTCTCATTTACCTCCATTTTCTCAAAATCTCCATTTGGGTACATGGGTTTTGGTTTCTATTTTCAATTCACCATTGAAGCTTTCTCTGGTTTTGTTTTCAGCTCAAGATTGGATTTTTGCCTTTTTTTTTTTCTTTATTAATTTTCCAATAACTTTTGCTCTACTATGCTCTCGACATAGATAGTTCTATGAGGATCACATATGAATTCAGTTAGTTGGGTTATTAAAACTCTGTTATGAAATCCTGTCATTTTCTTTGATTTCTTTACTTCTTCCGAAACTTTTTTTTTTCTAATTTTATTACTTGGTCAAGATTCATCATAGCTTTTGTCTATTACGATTTATTATATGTATTATGTATATATACATACAAATGCATCCTTAATTATATATATGCATTCCTACTTCGAGTTTTTTTGATTGAGAGGTTTTTTTTTTTTTTTTTTTTTTTTAACCGTTTCACCTGTTTCTTTTGTAAATGTATCATTATCAAAGTTATTCTCCGCATAGGTTTCCTAAAGTTAAAAGAACTAAAATACTAATAAATTTTCATGTAAAAAGAATACGAATAAATTTGATTGATGGTTATTTGCTACTTTGTACTAGCTAGTTACAATAGTTAATATATATTAAGCTTCTTCAACAGCACAAGAATTGTAACAGGTTTCTTAATTTTCTCGAGAACGATATGCATATTAAAGAATTAATCAAATTATATAAGTGAATGGCAATGCACGTACCTCTAGTGTATGGCAACCAAATGGATTATTGGAAAATAACAGTCAATTTGAATGATGAAATTTAATTACCAATTTGTAATTAGTCACCCTTGAAATCAGCAATTAGATTAGTATCGAAAAAATATCTTGTTTACTTGTAGCCACTATTTTTTGTGGTTCCTCTATTACTTTGCCAATTTCTTACTAGGGGCTAAGTTGCCAAAGGTAGGTGGTGGTAGGTACGTGCCATTTTAGTAAAATCATATAGGATGCTATTTGTTACAAATCCCTTGGGATGTAGATGTTGTCTAAATTTGTAGTCTCGTGTAGATTCTGTTGCTTAATTGGATTTTTTATTAAGAGCTTAGCTAAAATATATATTTCTATTACTTTTACTTCAAAAATATATTTGAGTTTGATTTCTTTTAGCGGAATGTTCTGTATATTAGTAAATAACAAAAAATCAAGAATATATTCTAAAAACTATTATAGTTTCTTTTTTTCAAAAAGTTCTGTAGTTAAATAAATCAAAGGAAATCAGGTTTTCTTTTTGTAAAATATTATGTACCTAAGTAAATCATAAGAAACTATAGAAATCATTGTGTTTTCTTTTAGCAGAATACTTTATAGCTAAGTAAATCACAGAAAATCAAAAAGATTTTTTGGAAACTATTGTAGTTTCTAATTTGCAAAATGCTCTGTAGTTAAGTAAATCGCAGAAAATTTTCTAAAAACCATTGTGGTATCTTTTTCAAATCAGAGGAAATAATAAAAATTTCTTGGAAACTATTATGAGACTTTTTTTTTTTTTTTGCAAAATACCCTGTAGCAATAATTGAGTGAGACATTGAACAAGGATACTGGAGAATATGAATTGGATTTCAAATTAAGTAATTATATTTTTGAGATAAAAGCAACCAAAAACTATTTAATATCAATTTAGTTTTTGATTTCAAGAATAATAATAACCAATTTATTTTTCTTACAAAACCAAATTAGTTTAAACTAGAAACTAATTTGGTTTTTGATTTCTATTTTTTTGATTTACTATTAGATTCTTATAACCACAACCAATAGTTGAAAACCAATATTAAAAAGAGTTTCTAGTTTCTAATATTAGTTTTTTTTTTTTTAAAAAAGAACTAAAGTTAATTACGTACAGTATATCAAACTAAAGATAAAAAAGAAAATTTTTGTGGTTTCTTGTAATTTATTTACGTACATAACATTCTGCTAATAAGAAACTAAATTGATTTTCAA
>JXTB01000363.1:117122-137213 GCA_002914805.1 Parasponia andersonii
TCCTTTAGCTATTCGTATAGCTAAATGTTCCTTAGGGAGGGTACACTTCCAACGGGTGGATCCCGACCCTGCTTTTCTTTAGCTTTTCGTGTAGCTAAAACGTTCCTTAGGGGGTTTACTGGTAAGCTTTTGGGTTATGCAGCCCTTTTCTCCTCGTACGTTTTCTCGGGTCATCGGCAAGCGTTTTATTGCGTAATGTGATTCTCATAGTACGATCGTTTTGAGGACTACTGGCAAGTTTTTGGTTGCATAGTTCTTCCCTCTTCGTACGTTTTCTCTGGCCATCGGCAAGCATTTTACTGCACAATGTGATTCCCATAGTACGATCATTTTCGAGGTCTGCTGGCAAGTTTTGGTTGCGCAGATCCTTCTTCGTTGTACGCTTTCTCAGCTCGTCGACAAGCGACATGGTCCCCATAGTATGACCATTTTCAAGGTCTACTGGTAAGTTTTTGGTTGCGTAGCTCTTTTCTCTTCGTACATTTTCTCGGGTCGTCGACAAGTGACGTGATCCCCACAGTACGACCATTTTCGAGGTCTGTTGGCAAGTTTTTGATTGCGCAGCTCTTTCCTCTTCGTACGTTTTCTCGGGTCATCGACAAGTGACGTGATCCCCATATTACGATCGTTTTCGAGGTCTGCTGGCAAGTTTCTGGTTGTGCAGCTCTTTCCTCTTCGTACATTTTATCGGGCCATCGACAAGCATTTTTTTGCACGATATGATTCCTATAGTACGATTGTTTTCGAGGTCTGCTGGCAAGTTTTTGGTTGTGCAGCTCTTTCCTCTTCGTACGTTTTCTCGGGCCATCGGCAAGAATTTTATTGCACGATATGGTTCCCATAGTACGATCATTGATTGCGCAAATAGTGCATATGGTCCGCAACTGTGACAGACCATTTTCCGTGGCAACTCGATATGATTTTTTGTGCAACTGAGGTGTGGGGTCCGCCAACTCGATATGATTTTCTGTGCAACTGAGGTGTGGGGTCTACCACTGTGGGCGGACCCTTTTCTGTAGCAGCCCGGTATGATTTTTTGCCTGTGCAAATAAAACGTGGGGTCTGCCACTGTGGGCAGACCCTTTTCCGTGGCAACCCGATATGATTTTTTCGTGTGGCAGAAGAGCTGACCTATTTCGGAATTAAGTTTTTTAATAATATAAGCGTTCACATGAGTCTCACATGTGAATAGTGCATGGGGTCTGCCACTACGGGCAGACCCCTTTTCCATAGCAATCCAAAAGATGAATCCATGCAGCAAAAAGGGAACTTGACCTGTTTTGGATTTAAGCTTTTCAATAATATAAGTGTTCACATGGTCTTACATCATATGCATGTGCCTTATACGTGATACTTTTTCAAGTGCTGAGCGTTCTATGTGTTTGGCAAATTTTTTCCGGTCTTGAGTTCATTCACGATATATGCACCATTGTCGAGTGCTTTGATCACCTCATAGGGTCCGATCCAATTGGAGTCCAGTTTCGAAGAATTCCCTGTTCTAACTTTCAGGACCCAATCCCCGACGTTAAATCATCGAGCACTAACCTTTTTTGCATAGTAGGACCTAGCCTGCTGGTGGTATGAAGCAAGATGGACCAGGGCCATGTTTCTCGTTTCTTCCAGGAGGTCTGTGTTGCGGCTTAGCTAACGTTCGTTTAAGAGGGCATCTCTTACTACTTCGGAGCGGAGGGTCAGGAGGCCGACCTCGGTTGGGATCACAGCCTCTGATCCGTAGACCATGGCGAATGGCATTCTTCCAGTCGACCTCCGCTCTGTGGTTCGATGGGCCTACACAACGGCCGACAGTTCTTCTAACCACTTGCCTTTAGCCTCCTGCAAGTTCTTTTTTATGTTGCTGAATATGGCTTTGTTCGTTGTCTCTGCTTGGCTGTTCCCCTGAGGGTAGTTCACAGAAGAGAAACTGAGCCTTATATCATACTGCTCGCACAACTCCTTGAGCTTAGCATTTTGGAACTGTGTGCCATGATCGGCGTGTATCTCTTTCGGGATCCCGAATCGGCAGATTATATTATTCCAGATGAAATTAATCGTGTCTGCCTTACTAACGGTCGCGTAGGCTTCAGCCTCTACCCATTTGGTGAAGTAATCTGTGGCTAGCAGGATGTACCTTCTTCCCCCTGGACTTCTAGGGAGCTCTCTAATAATGTCCAGACCCTATTTGGCAAACGGCTAAGGAGTTATGTTCGAATGAAGTACCTCCATGGGCTGGCATTTCATTGGGGCGAACCTCTGACATTTATTACATTTCTTGACAAATCGGACTGCCTCTGCCATCATGTATGGCCAAAAGTATCCAGCAGTTAGAGCCTCATGAGTGAGGCTACATCCGCCAGAGTGGTTGCCACATACTCCCTCGTGGATTTCCTCCATCAGTTTTTGCGCTTCGACGGGAACTATACACCGCAGCATCGGACCTATTATCGATCTCATATATAGTTGTTCACCCACTATCGAGTACCTGGCAACTTTTAATCTGACTAACCTTGCTTCTCGTAGGTCTGCGGGCAGGTTCCCCAACGTCAAATACTGGGTGATGGGTTTCATCCACACTTCGTCAGTAGTTCTGGTTGCCAAATACATGGCGTGCAGGGGTTTGCGGGGAGGGGGGGTCCTCCATGTTCTCACCTTCTAGGAGAACTTCTGTGCTTCCGACCGTACCCCCGATTGACGCACTTTTAGCTAGCTCGTCAGCCCTCTGGTTCATCTCCCTGGAAATCAGTTCAATATCGAAATTGCTAAAGCGAGCTTTTGCCCCCATTACCTTGGAGAAGTACCTGTGTAACCTCGGTTCTTTTACTTCGAAGTTTCCTCTGACCTGACCCGCGATCAACTGCGAGTCTATCTATACTGCAATGTTCTCTACTCCGAAGTGCAGAGCTAGCTCTAGGCCTTGTAGCAGTGCCTCGTACTCTGCCTCATTGTTAGTCGCCTGGAAGCCGAGCCTTAATGCATTCTTAACTCTGAGACCCGTTGGGGTCTACAAGACTATCACGATATCTGACCCTGAGGCATTCGTGGATCCGTCGGTGTGGAGCGTCCAAGCTGAAGGGGGGCGAAGTTGAGACATCTGAAACGGGTCGTGCTGCTCGCCGAAGGATTCGATTTCTACCAAAAAATCCGCCATGACTTGTCCTTTCTTCGCCGCTCGAGGCCGATACTCGATATCGTATATTCCCAGCTCGATGGCCCACTTGGTCAGTCATCCCGATAGGTCTGGCTTAGCCAAAATTTGTCGGATGAAGAAATCCGTATACACAGTGACTGAGTGTACCTCAAAGTACTGCCGGAGTTTCTTTTTAGCGTTGACCAGAGCAAGGACCAGTTTTTCTGCCACACTATATCGCGTCTCGGCATCCATGAGCATGCGGCTTATATAAAATACCAGTTTCTGTTTGCCGTCTTCCTCGATGATCAGTACGGCACTGATCGCTACTTCGGATACTGCTAAATAGGCATACAGGCGCTCCCCTTCTACTGGGGAAGCCAGGATAGGTGGGTGACTCAAATACAGCTTGAGATCTGTCATTGTCCTATCCTGTTCCTCCCCCCAGACGACAGTAGAGCTTTTCTTCAAATATTGGAAGAAAGACTTGCATCGGTCAGACATCTTGGAGATGAATCGGCTGAGAGTGGCTATCTTTCTGGCCAGGCGTTGGACCTCCTAAATGGTCGAGGGTCTTTGCACATTTGTGATCGAGGTCAGCTGGGTCGGGTTTGCCTCAATATCCCTCCTGCTCACGATATGCCCTAGGAATTGACCAGAGGACACCCCAAACGTGCATTTCTTAGGAATCAGACGTATCCGATGTTGCCTCAGAATCTAAAAACATTCGTCTAGGTGTCTCAGATAGTCTGAATCTTCTCTGCTCTTCACGACCATGTCATTGATATAGACCTCCATAGTCTTCCCTAGCAGTCTGGCGAACATCTTGTTCATGAACCTTTGGTAAGTTGCCCCTGCGTTCTTCAAGCCAAATGGCATACGCCTGTAGTAGTACAGACCACGCTCCGTGATAAAAGCCGTGTGGATCTGGTCTTCTACGTACATGGGGATCTGGTTGTACCCAGAGTAGGCATCCAGAAAGCTCATTCTGTCGAATCCTGCCGTCGCATCTACCATTTGGTCGATTCTTGGTAGGGAGAAGATATCCTTCGGGCAAGCCTTGTTCAGGTTGGTGAAGTCTATGTAAATACGGTCATCGCCGTTTTTCTTTTTCACTACCACCGGGTTAGAAACCCAACACAAGTACACGCATTCCCTGATCAGACCGTTCTCTAGCAGCTTCTCTACCTCCTTGTTGATCGCCCTGTTTTTCTCTGGTGCGAACCTTCGGGGTTTCTGCCTGACTGAAAGGAAATTGGGGTTTATGTTCAGCCGGTGGCAGGTGTGTGCGGGGTCTATCCTGGGCATGTTATCATGGGACCACACGAAGACGTCCTCGTTCTACTTCAGGAATCCCAACATCTCGTTCTTTTGCTCCTCGGGTAATAAGGCTCCGATTAGAACCACCTTCGTCGGTTCTGCCTCTTTCAAAGGGACCGCTACAAGCTCCTCGATCGTGGATTCCGGACCGTCAGACTCCTCTTCGATTCACTTCATAAACATTGGCAGGCGGTCCTTTGATTGCTATCCGTCCCCGGTCGCGGAACTTGAACTTGCGTCGGCTCCCCTCAGGGCGGTTGAAAAGCATTTCCTTGTGGAGGCCTGGTCTCCTTGATGTCTATCGTATAGGTACTGTCCTTTGATAGACTTCTTAAAACCTGGTGGAGGGTGAAAGCGACCCCATGCATAGCGTGGATCCATCCCCTTCCCATGATAACATTGAAGGAGGACTGGCAGTCAATGACGATGAAATCCACGTCCAAGCATCTCTCAGTAGTGCAGACCTTCAGGGTCACGACGCCCAAGGGGCTGACCTTAGTGCTGTCGAAAGCGAACAGTAGCTGACAGATTGGCCTGAGTACACTTTGATCCAGGACCATATTCTCGAATGTGCTAAGGAACAGGATATCGATGCTACTTTCACCGTCGACCAGAACCCTTCCGACCAATGCAGAACCGATCTGCAGTTTAATCACCAAGTGGTCGTCGTGAGGCAGGAGTACCGTAGTCAAATCTTGCTGGGTGAAAACGATGGGGGCGGCAGAGGTGCGGCTTTCTCCCATCATCAAATGGTTGACAGAATGACCCATCCCCCTCAGGTGCTTCACCCTTCCTTTAGCTCTTTTGAGGCATTTTTCCTTCTCCTCTTGATCCTGGGTCAGCTCTAGCCTTCCCAGATGGTCGGCATTATCCTCAGGGTCTGCTCTCCTGACCCAGAGGCTTAGGTCTGCTTCCCCTTTTCAGGCATGGAGATGTCTTCCTACGGCTAAGTTCTGCCAGTTTTCACATACTGTTTCAACCTGCCGGCAAGGATTACCATCATGTCCTGTGCGTAAAGGTTGCGGCAGTGGACGGTGTCGTGCTCGTAGTTTTTGTGAAACTGGCAATACCTGTTCCTGTTCTTCATATGCTCAGGGACGCCAGATTTGGGCGGGTATTTGAAAATGCCCCTGTCCCTGTTTTGGAGGTAGATCATGTCGATCGGCGTGTTGAGCTCATACTTCGGCAGAGGGTCGTGAGACGTCTTCCTCCTCTTGCCGCCTTCCTTACTACCTTGAATGGGGGCTTCATGTTTCAGAGTCGGCCCTTGGTCCGGTGAGGGCCTTTTCACCCCTTGCAGGGCTGAGGTCTGTACCGGCGACTTTGTTATCACGACGGAGGTCTTGGGCGTCTTCTGGTGGCTTTCCAGCACCCTGAATACCCCTTCCGACTTCGCCTGGACGTCTACCATATCGTACGGAAGATTCAAAAGGAGATGGTCTGATAGCATTGATCCTGGTTGTAGGCTCCTGACGAACGAGCCTGCAGCTTGGACCGAGTCGGCGTTATGAACTAGGGACATCACCTCTAAGAAACGCGACAGGTACTCTCTCGGGGACTCATCTGCGGCCTGCTCCAACCGGTCAAGGTCTCGCATAGTTTTTTGCTATCTCTGGGCACCCGCGTACTGCTTTAGGAAAAGTTTGCAGAAATCCTCGAACCCGTTTATAGATTTCTCTAGGAGCTATCTGAACCATAGCAGGGCTGGTCCCGTCAGGGTTGTAGAGAAGACTTTATAGGTCACAGCCTCATCCCTAGTTTCCAAGGCCATCTTCTGTTAAAAGTGGTATATGTGATCGAGAGGGTCAGTTTTCCCCTCGAACAGCTTGAAGGTCGGAGTTGTGAAGTCTCTCGGCCTGGGCTCTATCTGGATCCAGTCGGCGAAGGCCGTCTGGTTGATCCCTCGCACAGTTTGCTCTGCCAGATCGTCGGGGGTCTGGCTGTGATGGGTCTCGAGTCTCTTACTCAACTCCGCCATCATTTCTTACTTCCAGTCGGGAGGCATAACTCCTGGATTTCTATGGCGTCTTCTGCCCATCGCCGCCCCAGTTTGGAGGGGTCTCGTCTGGCTTTGCCGCGCCCCCTGCATCCGCGATCCGAATGGGGCGGGAACTTCCCCTCACGGTTAGCTTTCGAATTCTTGTTGAATCTCTTCATCAAAATCTTCTCTCCGCTGGCTCCTGGCTTCGCTTGCCAGCAGCCCTTCGAGGTGGGCGTTGTCTCTGTGCACCTCTGTAACTTCGTTCCTTAAACCCAGGACAGCCTCATGGGCCATCTCTGCCTTCCGGTTTGATTCCGTCAGGGCGGCGAGCATCTGATCCACCTTTTGCTCTAGATCCGGTTGTGCTTCTCAGGAGCTCCCTTCGGCGTCGGGACGTGTGCTCCTGGTTGTCATCCTCAAGGGTGCCATCCGACGTTGTATGACCTTTTGTTTAGGGAGAGCGCGATCGTGAGTCTCTTACTCTTTTTCTCACGCTCAACCTTTTCCCACAGACGGCGCCAAACTGTTGGATCGATTTCTCACCAGCCGTCCACGTATCTCTGAACTGCTGATGTTGTGTCCTCCAATTGTCCACGTGTCCTTGCTATTCCAAAGTGCTCTAAACTCCAGGCAGGGTCAGAGAGGCGAGGCTGACCACCTGCAAAGACTCTCCGACGCTTAAGTCATTGGTCTTTCTTTGATTCAGAGTAGCAAGGATTTAGTTCTATATGAGTATATCTTTGTTTCTTGCTCGTAAACTTTTAAATACTTCTTTTTGTATGCATACATGCTCTCATTTGGGGACGCATGACTCATATATATATAGTCCTGAGATTATGACTGTGCAATAAAAAGTACTATTCAAGAACATTTAATTTTAGGCTTAGTTAGGAGTGGAATTATGGGGAAATTTCAAAAAGGAAAATACAAATTTTAGGATAATTGCAGTAGCAATCTCCTTAAAACTTTAATTACTTGATTTTTCACTTTCTGATCCTAAAACTAAAGTACTTCTGACAAAACTAAAGTACTTCTGACAATTCGCCTTATTGTTTTTTTGTCGAATTGACGATGGAGTCTGTATTAATTCAATTACATAGAAAGTACTAGCCCCACTTCCATCTAAACTACTTTTTTTTTTCCCTTTTAAATTTGAACGTTAGTCCTCAAATTTAAATGGTCCGCTAATTTGCAAAAGATCTTCCTACTTAATCTTTGATCAAAAAAATTAAATTTGGCCCACCTTTTAATTAATTTTAATTGACTAAAATATTAATTTTTTTGAATGGGAATACTAATATAATCCAAGTCGATAAGCAAAATACGTAAAATCAAATAAGTTTCAATATATATATATATATACACACGGAGATCAAGACTTCAAGTTATCACAGGCCTATCCAGTACATAGAATTCTCCTCCAACGGTTCAAGGCTCGTATAAAATGTGAACAGATACCTCTTGAGAGCTTAAAAGGGGGAAAAAAAATTTTAAAAAGCAATATTATTAATCGTGTAAAACCCCTTATTTTTCGTAAGGGTATTTTGGTCATTTGACTATTATTTATAAAAAAACTGGACTTGACTGAAAAGGTTTTATGGATCAATGGGCTAAATTATAATTCTTTTTTTCTTTTTAAGGACTTCTTTATGATTTTTTTTTTCAAGGAAAGAGATTTTGGACCAAGGATTTAGTTGTAAAATTTGAGGCCCATTTATTGATTGCCACACGGGCTTCTTCTTTCCCACAGCTCATTCTGTCTGTCCTTCCTCCCAACTCTCTTTCTCGGTTCTTTGTCTTTGATCGGCAAAACGACGATTTTCGGTGAAAGTCCGATGAAGCCCTTTTGACATCAACAAGGGCTACCAACGGTCGGAAACGAAAGTCCATGACTAGACGAGTAGCTTGCCACCGGTTGCAGAGTCACCCGACGTCGCCATCGTCGGAAAAAGTCGAAAAATACCATGGCTTCCGAAGCTTGCTAGTGCCGATTTCAGCATCGTTTCACCATGAAAATAGTTGAGTTTGATTCGTCTTGTCACGATCTTCAACATGATATATATATCTTGATTTAATGTTGTCTAGATTGAATTTTGTCATTTTTGTCAATTTTGAACTATTTTATTTTTATATTTAAAATTTTCAATCCGACCGTTAGATTATAAAATTAACCTCATATTTGTGATGTACTCATTAAAACAATAATTTTGATATATATATATATATATAAATTTTGACTATATTCAGTAAAGAGTACAAAAATCTAAATCTAATGGCTTAGATTATCTCGATTTGCGTGACGTGGGCTTGAGTTTGGTCCGAGCCCGAATCGGTCAAATTATATATCTAACATAGCATTTTGGGGTGCTCTGAATTCAATCATGAAGTCTATTTCATGATCTGAAGCTCCGATTGAAAGATCAAAAGGTTCGAAAACGATACCTGATCCTTCAAACGATATCCAAAAGATGCCAAACCTTCTCTATAGCCCCGTCATGCTATTTGGATACTCGATTGAGGTAGGGATTCGATTAGTTGATCTTCAATTTGATTTAATTTTGATTTTCACAAATTTTAAATAAATATAGAATTTCGTGAAATAATTCATAAAATTGTGTTTATATCTGTTTGACTTAATTTGAGATATAAATTACCTGGGAGGCATGATATACTAGTCGGTGTGTCATATATACTATTTTGAACCGTTTTCTACAAGAAATTAGATTTTTGGGTTTTGATCAAAAATGGTTGTTATGCTACCGAAATTTTTAGAAAATCTAATATGGTTTGAAAACTCAATTTTGAGGACAAAAAGTGGCTTTATTAAAGAATACTGTGTGATTATTTTGTGATTTTGTGAAATGGTGCATATCCTTATTATGTTACTCATATAGTATTTGCATGCATTCACACACTTACGTGACCATCGGACTTACGATGCCTCACAATGGGCGATTGAACTTACGGTACTTTTTTACTTACAGTGCCTCTTTAGGTGGCTCGGATTTATACATGATCTACTAGAATACTTCGGACATCATGATTGCATACATGGTTATATGTTGATTTGAATAAATATGTATTGGTTTTGATGGATATTTTACAATAGTTTGAATTATTTGAACTATTGGACTATGATTTTCACTTGGGTTTTGTGAACTATTTGAATGAAATACTAACCATGCAAGACCTTCAACATGAATATATTTCTTATGTATAAAAACATAATCGAATCTTTATTGAGTATTCAGGTGCTCACCCCCATACTTTCTCCCACTTTTAGGTGTTGATTTATTTTAGGGTAATCATCTTAGAGGCTTGACAAGCTTAATTGGTATACGAATGCCGTTTCCTACCTTGTCATTGGTTGGTCCCTATTCTCTTCCATCCTTTCCTCTTTATATCAAATTTATTCAGCCAATAGTAGTGTATTTATTAAGTAGATGTATGAGGATGATTTTGCTATTAAATTGAGTACTTAGAAATACAAACGATTTTACGTAAATTATTTGGACATTGCAACTAAAGTTTTAATTTGACTTATTTTACAATAGTTTATGAATTTACAAATGTTTCTAAATTAATTAATTAGATTTTCCTTTTAACTTTAAATGAAGGATCTTCCTAAAAAAATTAAAGCAAATGAAAAATTTGTTAATTGTGAAATTTGTTTACTTTTGAGAACTAAAATCTGAAATTTCAAGTACTCAATTTTTTAAAAATTTGAAAATTCACTATTTATTACTATTTTCATATAAATTTGTTAAAAATCACAGTCTTGGATTTCCAGTCATGACAAATCTCATTTGAGATTAAAAAAAATCTGCATGTCACATTCTCATAAATGAGAATTAGTTTCATAGTTACCAACTAATTAAGTGAGATCAGCTATTATAAATCTGCACAGCTAACAATAATGAATGATTTTTGTATTCAACATTAAAGAAAAGCTCGTTTAAAAAGTAAAATTCAAGCTAGAGGAGAGGGACTGGTTATAATCATACTAAATTTTTATTATAAGTAGTTTTGGATCGCTTTGGTGTAATTCAGCCTTAGACTCAGAACAGGTATTTCTTGTGCAGAAGGTAAAAAAAAAAACCTAAGCAAATAAGTTCTAGTTGTTGAATTGCTAGTGAGAAACAAAGTTTCATTTCCTTTTCCTCTCTTTTCTTTTATCCCCTTTTCATGAAAAAAAGTAGAATCAATTATCTTGGGCATCTAGAAAGATGATGCAAAGCTTTAAATAACTTTAGGGTCTTTAAACCCTTACACTATAAACATAGGTAAGGTTACCTTTGCTACGTATACTTTGCTTTTGGTGTCCCCTCCTCTGAGTCACCCATCCGTGGGATAAGTTAGGGTCCCCACCCCACCCTCATGCATTAACTGATATTAACACTTTATTTTATTTTATTTTTATTTCGTATTTATTTTGTGGTTTTAAGTTTTAACCTTCTCCCCCCCTCTCCCAAAAAAAAAAAAAAATTCTCAACAAATCCTTCATAAGCTCTGGGCCATAAGGCCTATATAGGGTTGAGAATTCATTCATATCATTACCTAATTACCAAAGAGTTTTTTAGTGGAAAATTAGAGTGAACACTTCGTTTTGATAAATGTCCGTTTTTCCTCATGGAATTTTTTTGAATTACAATCAAGCCTCTTTTTTTTTTTCTTTTTTTTTTTGGGGGTGGGTGGTGGTGGTGGGGGTGGTGGGGGTTGTTGCGCAAGTTTCAAGTATTAACGGACCAAAGAGTCCCTTAGTTGCTCCAATTCTTAACAGTCAACAGATAATGTTACTTTATTTTGTTATTATTATTACCTTATTATCATATACAGCGCATATGTCGTGGAAAAAAAATACATCCCATCCCTTCAGGAGAACAGATGAAAAACACTTTAATGTTTCTAGTATCATAATTAAAGTACATATATATATTCACAAGAAATATTGTTGGGTAAGTCCTGGTTTTTGGGGGTTAGGGATTGAATTCAACTAGTCCTACTAACAGTTAGATCTGATTGTGCCAACGCAGAATTATTAACTATTCATTTTGGGCACTGCCCCTTACAAATATATTCAATCTAATTCTTGCAAATTGGGCTGGTCAATGCCCATATTTATGGGGATACCGTATACCTACTATAGAATTGTGAGTTACCCCAAAAGTGTATAAACCTAAACAGATTTAACTTTTCTCACTTTCGGAATATAAAAAGTTTTATAATTTATTTTTGGCACTACTGATCGCATTATTATTTCAAGATTGCCAAGAAACCCTACCTCGAAATCCATAATATATGTACCAACAACGATATCAATAGGAAAAGAGAGATATCTAATCTAATTCTAGGATGGAGTAATAAATCAATTTAATGATGTTTTTGCAAATTGATGTAAAACTTCAATGTGGCTCCTATTCTATATATTCCTATTAAAGTTTCTACGAATTTCTAGACTTTTAAGTCAAACAAGCTAAGAGTGTCCAAAAATGTTACGTAAATTGGTAATAATATAATGGTAATGACATGTACGTTAACTCTAGTGGAATTATTTTTGGTACATGAAATGTGTTATCTAATTGATAAATGATATATCAAGTTGCTCTTATATTCTTCTCAGGGTTCCCGACAGCATTGGAAGCATTGTACTAAACCGACGATTTCTTTTATTTATTTATGTGTATAATATATATGTGGTCAGTACGTATGAATTCATTTCTTTTTGTCTATGTTTTGTGGATATATATATACATATATATATATATATATATATATATTGAACAGTGAAATTTAATGCGGCGACCAACACGGAGCAGAAGCAGAACACTGACATTTTTGTTTTCTGTGTGGCTATATATCAAGTTTCATTAAGTTGTGGGGATTATTAATATTATTAAGTATTCGATCGTATCGGTGTCAACTATTCCTCGGTACATGAAAAAAATACGGGATTTAATTATACACATGTTTTGAGTACATGTATACATGAAATCATGTATGAAGAAGAAGATTGTGGACAAATATTAATGGAAGCATCTAAAGTTTTCTCATAATTAGTACAAAAATTTCATACCCATTTTACCAGTCTTGGTCTGCTTGGTTTTCCCACTATGTTACGAATAATATATTAAAAGAGCTATAGGGTCAAGAAGGTATCTTACCTTAATTAATAAGTAATACCATTTTATTATATGAAGTTGTGATCTTGTCTTTAAACTCTTAAGGTTACTAGTTTAGTGTTTTATTAATTCATTCCTTAATATTGTTAAAACTACTTGTATTTTATATTAAACATGATAATTACTAAGTGGGCTGGATCCGATGAACCGGAGAACATTACACAGAGATCAAGCCCTTTCTTTATTGTTTTAATTTGCTTTTCTCTCTCCTTTTTTTTTTTTTTTTTTTTTTTTGTATTCTAGCTAATAAAGACCCTAGAGTATATATACCATGTACATGTATACTGAAAATATGAGCATATATACCACCTTTTAGGATATAAAATGAATTGCAAGTTTTTTTTTTAATTTTTTTTCCTCTTAACTTTTGATGGTAATAAACTGAGAATTGAGCATTAAATTTCTCAAAGAGCATCCTCCACTTAAACATCAATCATATATGCTAAAACCACCCAAAAAAATGTAACTTTATAACAAATAGAGTTCAGCTATTTCAATTTTAAACACTCTAAGTTCCTACATGATTCCAAAACCAGCTAAGATAGACGTGGAGCGACAGTAAACCTAATCGTGAAAATAGCCCTTATATAGATTCTTCAAGGGCGAAAAAAACATATAAAACCCGTATACTTTAGATTTGAGAGCAATATATATCATATAATAATTTGGAACTAATTTGGAGTTTGCATATATGTCATTTTTAAAATGTTTAATAAATGAAACTCTAAAAAAATAAATGTTGTACTAAATAATTTTATAATTAAGGTACCCCGAGAACACTGGACATGATCAAATCACACAACCATCAATATTGTACGAACATATTGACTAAGTATAAGATGCCTAGAGATTTGCATAGCATTTGAGGAGAGCAACGTGACTTCCTAAAGAATTAATTAGCTTCCTTACAGGGAGATTAGCCTATATGATTAAGCGGCTAATATTGACCCATAAGTCACGTGATCCTATTTATAACTGTGCACAGAATGTGAACTGATTATGATATATATGACTTGTATATGCGTCGAAATAGGAAAATTCTAATTTATATGAAGTAGGGTAACTAACACTCGTTGCCGACATGAAATTATGTCGCGAATGTCTATGAACTTGAATAATAATATTATCAGTTACTGTCATTGGTAGATGCACATTGTCAACATGTTTTCTAATTTTACTATACAGGCATTAATTAATCTCGTAATTTCTAATTATTTGAAACGAAAGATAAATTATAACTGATTGAACGAAAGATAAAGTCATGGGATGTTTACAAAATTCTAGAGAAAATTGTTAGTTCTGAACAGGGAGGGCAACTGTTGGTTTTAAAAACGATTTTCACAGCGAAAGATTGTCTCAGGAATATTCAAATATTTTTCTAAAATAATTGACTATATGAGTGTATAATATTAATTTATAACAAATATGAATATGCAAAGAGAATAGATCTAATACTTCTTATAGCCTATCAGCAGATCTTAATTTTTTTGTCTTTTAAACCACGATCTTCTAATCCAAATCTCAAGTATAACTGGATGAACTTGTGGATGTTATATACTGTAATAACCCAGTTTTTTAAGGATAATTTGGTCATTTGACCTTATATTATATAAAAAAAATCAGATTATATATATATATACCCACTCTCTCTCAATCTCACTCACCCGATTCCCCTCTTCCCCCTGCTCTCTCTCTTCCTCACTCACGGTCAAAGACCAGGACTAGCCACAGCCGCTACCTCAGACGTCGTCCGACCTGCCAACCAGCTGGTGCTGCCTCACCATGCCACCAGCGACCCCCGCCGCCAGTCCCACGAAGCCACCGTGCTCCCCCATCGGAAAAATGCCGTTTTTGGCCATTTCTGAGTTTTCGTCACCAGCGACTATTCCGGTCACTATTCGACTCTAAACCAGGCTCATTAGATTCGTATCGTCGCAAGGATCGTCAAGGTATATATTTCACGATCCCGTTTCGCCCAGTTTAAAAGTTTCCATTTTTTGGTATTTTTGAGTTTTGAATTTTAGTTTCTAATCCGACCGTTAGATTTCATTTTTGTTGTCATTTTTGGAATGTACTCAGAAAATGGAGAAGTTTGATATATATATATATATATATATATATATATATTATATCGTTAGGTGATTGGCACGAAAATTGAGATCGGACGGTCAAGATTTTGTCTCGTTTTATGTGCTACTGGTCCGGTGTGGGTCCGGACCCGAATTGAACAAGTCATATGTTTAACCTAGCTATTTTGGGTGCTAGGAATTCAGTGAATAGGTCTGTTTGTAGAATTGAAGCTCCGGTGAGAAGTTGGTTTTTTGCAAGAGGACCTTCGAGGGCGTGAGATTAGTTCTCGATCCTCTGAGTGATCGTCCAACGGCACCTTAAGTATCCAATAGTGTGGTATCGCTAATCTAGTGAGGTAGGGATTCGGTTACCTCTCTTTTACGCCATTTTGAATAAAAGTTATTTTCTGCAACATATGAGAACAAATGTGATTTAAGAACTTTTAAATATCTGTGATGGAACTGAATGATATGATTCATATATATTGGATTGCTCTGGGATTTTTTTGAGTGCAGATTATTTTTGGATATGTTAAAATAGGGCCGTTATGCTGCCCATTTTTCTACAAAATTTAATGAATTATTTTATTAAAAACCAAAGCATCATTTGAACTTAAAGTACTGCATGGCTACTTTTACATATCAGTTCAGAGAACACGTGTCATAGGATCATACATGAGTCCCAAGTTAGCATCATGGTATTTTTACAACGTGACGCTGCGGCACCACTGATGGTGAGAGTCTGTGAACTCGCGCGGGGTTTTTCTTCTGATTACCTCCCCATTTGGTTGGCATAGGTAATGCGGTTGCCTTTCCAGGTTTGGTAGGCGACACACGGATGTTCCATCCGGTTATGGACTAGGTGTCAGGCAAGCTGTATGGCACACATAGTGCCAACACCCTGATTTCCATTGATGAGAGGTGGTGAACTCATGGGTATGGATGGATTTGTGTTATGTGTTTGTGGACTGATTAGTTTTGAGATATTATGTTTTCCGTACCTCTATATATATGTATGTGCATATGGACTCTCAGTTTTGGATATTTTTATGAATATATGCACATATGGTTTTGAAAAGTTATTTTGAATTAAGCTAACCATGCAGGGGTCTTCCATCACTAAAAAGGTTTTAATTGAGATAATAGCTTTCCTTCTGAGCTTTCAAGCTCACCTCTTCTCTTTTCTCCCCTTTCAGGTGATCACTTATTCGAGTCAGTTGCCTCGATGGCTAGACATGTCGTTTGGCTTAGGCTTATGGTCTTATTCCTCCTTGGGTTGGTACTTTTCTTTGTCACACTCTTTCTCCATGTCTAACTGTTTAGCCAAGTTCTTTGAGTCTATCAAGTGACTGTATGAGGATGTATTTACTACTATTTGAGGATTTGGTATATATATATATATATGGGACCCTATAGTTCCCAAAGAGCATATTTCTTAAAGTTTTAAGTACTTGGAATTTTGATTAATTCTGTAAACCAATTTTTGGACTTTTCGACTCTAGGTTTACGAACTTCATTTTAATTAACGCTAAAGTTTTTATCAAACCAAGTTTTTGTACAAATTAACTATGTTTCATCAAATTTTAGTTGGCACCTCTCTCTTAATAAATTAAATTAAAGATGTGTTCCCCTTTTATAGAATTTCTAATGAGTCAAAGACTAAAATGAAATATTCAAGTACTGGGTTTTCTCCGAATTTTATAAAATTCTTTATTTATTTTAACTTACACTCAAAATTACTAAAAAGTCACAGCCTGAGATTTTAGGCCGTGACAGAATTGGTATCAGAGCACGGCTTCAGATCCGTCTGGGATCAAGCCTGTGTTAATTAGTGTTTAAAAAAAAACAAAAAAATTTTTGGGAAATAGTTTTGATAAATACCTCATACATCATTTAGGAATTGACTAAATGAGTTGCTTTAGCTTCTATTCCTTCCAAGTCCTGTCTTAAACCTCTTCAAAGTGAAATTCTGGTATCTTTAGGATGGTGATTTCCCTAGAAATTTTAATCTCGGATATGTCAGGTTGACATGAGACTATTTAATTCCACTCTTATTAGAATCTGTCGCTTTGAATGGACATTCGTTCTTGCACTTTTCCATCCATTCACGTTATAGGCTACGTGAACCTCATAGATTCTAAGGTAGTAACCTGGTATCTTATACCCTAGTTGCTGTGTTTGACTGTCTTAGGGATATGTTGTCTCTCAAGTTATGTAACCGCTTTTGTTTGCAGTATTTGATGTGGTGGTAATTTTATTTTTACATAGCATGCCAATTGATTGAGTGAATAGTCTGATATTTTGAGGTATTGTTTAATTATAGTAATTGCATTTTTCTAGTTTCATCTGGTTCTGTTATTGTAGTTCTTTGGTTGAGAATTCTTGACTTGTTGAGAGTTTAGTGGGATTTCAAAAATCGAGTCATTTGATTTTAGAACTTTTAGAAATGCCAAGTTGACAATTAGTATTTTGAATGATGTAGACCTTGTATTTGACTAAGGTGACATACTTGTTTTCAAATAAATTATGGACATTTTAAACATAAGTATTAGTGGGGTGAAAGTGATATACTTTTTCAAAGGATGTATTGTTTTAAATTAAAATACTATTTGGAGACTAAACTTTACAAAGCCACCCAACCTATTTATATACTAGCAAGATTTTATTTTATATTTAGAAGTGTTGATTTAAAAGACCTCGAGAGCAAAGTAATTTTTTTTTATAAATATATATTCATAAATCAAACTTTCAAATTCAATTTTAAACTTGGGGCTTAGTAGATTACTAAGCATTTTCCAACCCTACTTAATACTTGATTTGAGATCAAATGAATGCTTTTTTAAATTGATTCACAAGTTTACTTAAAAAAAATAAAATAAAATAAAATAGACGTAAGTTTCTTAAAGAAACGTTTTGAATAGAAATATCCACAAGTTTGACTACTTGGAAAATTTGGATGTGCAATGAAAATGATTTTGGGGGAAATCTTTGGCTTCACGCATGTGATTGAAGATTTATACCTGTAATTTTCTCTAAAAAGTATTGCTTAGAGAATGAAAATTGATATGATTGCTTGCATTATAGAAATCCTTATTGGGTGAAAATGTTTGAATTAAGAAATTTAATTTAAATTCTGTGCAGCTTGTCACTTGTGCCTTGGGTGTTCGATGGTTCCAATTGCATATTTCTTCTAAGCTTGCTTTGATGTAGTTTACCTTGTTGGTTAATGCATGGTCCCTTGGTATTTTTGGATTGTTTAGTATAATGACTCACGTTAACTTAAGTTCCCACAGTGTGAATGAATTGCATTGGAGTTATGTAGGTTAACTTAATTTCCCACGGTATGAATGAATTGCATTGGAGTTATGTAGGACTTATTTTAGTTGGGTTTTGGACATTGTATGATTGGTTTTGGCCAGTCTCCCTAGTGTTGAGAAACTTGGAAGGAGGTTGAAATTTTGATTTACAAAAATCAATGAAAGGCATTGAGTTATATGACTTAGCCTTGTGTTTAACAAGCCTTGAGTGATGCATTTGAATATGTGATATTCTTCCTGAAGATTTGATTTTAGTTTTCCAGTGTTTAGAGTTCATATATATGTTAATTAGTTTATTATGCCTGGTATAAACCTTCATGAACTTTTAATACTTATTTTAAAGGGTTAAGTAAGAATCGATATTTGTTTTACCCATTTTGAGAAAATATTTTGGCAATGTTTCACACTTTAATATTTTCTAAACTACCCAATTTTTTTTTTCTTTCATACGTTAAAAAAAAAAAGTGTGAACTTTCAAACTTTTTGAGAAACTTATTTAATTAGTTTGGAAAATATTTTGGAATTCTATAAGAATATTACATTGTGTTTAGTTGTGATATGGACTAAGGCCCAAATTCCTTGCTAATTTTGTAAAGAAAATCGACCATGATGATTTAAATATGACCTCATTTATTATTTTATCAAGTATGTAGGGTTTACATGATAAATGTCTATTTTATTAGTTATGTGGAATAAACTAGTGTCTTTTTCATGCATTTCATGTTTGTTTTACTGAATGGTTACTGTGTATCACTCAACCTTAGGTTGATGCTTGTGTTTACTATAGATTTTCATCATATATGCATGGGGTGAACTTTTACTAAATGTTGATGTTGAATTCGATCTAATTCCCTTATTGAATTTAAATTATATATAACATAGTTATTGTTATATGGCTACTGGTGATTGGACTGAGATCACTTATGGATTTTTATCTTAAGAGTCGTTGGACTCTACGGTTATGGATTTTTATCTTAAGAGTCGTTGGACTCTACGTTTATAGTGTAAAGGGTACTCAAAGTTCAGGTGTGATTTATCTTTGGCCAGGGAGAAACCATATTGTGAACTAGTGTAGTATTCCTAGACCCCAATACTTTTCACATTCAATGTTTTCAAAAATGTTTTCAAAATTGCTTAAAAAAAATTTAAATGAGGTTTCATGGGAGACATGCGTCACTCGAGGGTGGTACCAGGCAGCCTATTCTATTAGAACCTTATTTCTGGGGCGTTAAGTATCGATTTCAATTGTTATATGTGCATATTTCTAAGACATTGGATTATGTCCATGGAGTTTTCTTTATATCAAGGACTTGTAGAGTCTTTGGGTCAACATTCGTTTTTATTTTCTTTAATGAGGCTTTACACTGGATAAAATGTTTGAAATACTTTTGAATCTTCTCATGTTTGGATGCTTGCATTTGAGATTAAGGTTTGCACTGATGTTTTATGTTGATGATTTCCTATTTGGGTATTCTAGTCTTGTGTTTGACTAGAAGTGGTTTGTGTTATTCCTCACTCTAATCGGAGAACAGAAAATGGTTGTGAACCATTGATCTCTCTTTGTCACCTCCAATCTCTAAACTCGTTTATCTTGTGTGGTGTAATACAAGGATCTTTATTCTTCGTTTTAAACTCTATTGTATTGTATTTTGAGCTTGAAATGAGACTCTTGTTGGAGTCATTGACTCGAAGATTGTCTAGGACCGGAAACTAGTTGCAGACAAATGGGTATGTCCCAGGAGATTATTGATCTGGTATGATCAGGGGGACGGTATTCTTGTACCTGATATTTGGTCTATTATTCTAGTTTGGTGCCTTACAATCAGTGTTCAGAGTCCTGTATTCTCGTCTTCTAACCAAGGTTATTACCATTATCCTTTGACTGCTCACATACTTGAGGTTGTTGTTGCCAACTATGGGTGTTGAGATTCTCACACCTATTGTTGAGTCATCTTTTGATTATGTATCTCTTTATGGACGCTCTTACAACATATCATTGTGTAGTTCGTTATGTTGGCAGGATTTTGACATTAGGTGAGGAGTGTCTGTTTCATGCTTTCATTAACTCGCGTTCGTGTTCGTACTCTCGGTTTGTACTTAA
>JXTB01000363.1:139547-171192 GCA_002914805.1 Parasponia andersonii
ATAATTAATAAAAATTATTAATTATATATAGATAAATTATTTATCTAGACAAAATGTACAGTAACAGAAATAATGTAATATCGAGTACAGTGTTTGTAAAAAGTAGAATTGAGGACCTATGAACCTGTAATTCAAGCTCTAATAAATTATGAAAATTAATTAAACTCTTTAATTAATTTGTCTAATTTATTAATTCTAGTATGACTCTACTAAAAATCCGGAATTGAACTCTTGAAATTATAGAACTAATTTACTCTAGAAAACAATGAGTAGTCTGTCGATTTAATCATTATATGTAGTTTAATCCTTCATAGACAATTCATAATTGGAGTTAGATCATGTTCTGTTTACCAGTACAATTACATCTTTATTCTAGTGTACCATTGATTATCCAATGAATAATTAATTTATAAATTTATTATAAATTGACTACTCAAACTATTCAAGTTCTGAATCAATACACAAGAGAATCATCATTCTAGCTTTCTAATGAAATGCATGGATTCCATATCTGTAAGTTACATTCTCAAAATTAAGATTGATTTACATATAATCATCGAGTGACATTACTTGAACTCTCAATAGTTAACATAATTTATGTGAGATTCGAATTGTATCTAGTCCAGTCCTATATAATTGAATCATATAAAGTACCTCTATTATGATGTCAACACATCAATAATCCAGATAAGACTATTACATAATCAATATTAATGAACCGTACTAATAATATTTAATTAATAATCCCAAACTTTAATTAATTGTTATAGATTATTTTTAGTTTATTATCCATAAATTTAATCCTTATGTATATAATACTTATATACTAAATTTGTGGTCACATAAAAAAAACTAGAGATTTTTGAATATTTAAAAACATACCAATTATGTACAAATTTAAATAGAAAAATGTCATTTTATTAATTCAGTAAATATCCAAAATATATAACTTTTAGGACATAAACCCTAAGCCTGTCAAAAAATGTAAGTCGGCCGGCCTAGCCCGCAAAAGAGAAAATAAAGTTTGGCTCGATTTGTTGGCCCGCTAAGCTCCTAGGCGTGTCAAGACTGGGCTAGGCTGCTCTGACCTATATTTGGCATGCTCTTTTTTTTTTAAAAAAAAAAACAATCCTAAAAAAAGATTTACAATAACAAGGATCTAGAATAGGCCTAAATAAAAGGATTGGGCTGACCTACTGAGTCGAGCCAAGCCAATCAACGGAGCTATGATTCCCAAATCCAACCTGGTCTGTCAGGTTTGACTTGAATTACCACCTCTAGCTGTGAATTGTGATCTAGAGCCAATATTGTGTGTCAAATCAAGTGAATTTGTGCTCACATGTATCGGAATTGAAATCGTACTAAAATTTTCTAAAATTTTGTTTTTATGATGGAGGATCTTCTTTGATGTTTCTTACCAAAGCTAAGGTGTTATTCATTGAGAAAAAGACTGAGATCCTATGATCGAGAATTTTGTGTTAGGATATATATATGATAAAATCATAAGATAAATCTTTTTTTAAATATAACCACAAAATAAAAAAGAAATGGTGACATAAGTGGAGAGGGTATTTATTTAATTTAAATATAAACAGTTGAAACAGGAAAAAGTACCCACAAGTGGAGGATAATCAAAATGTATAACAAAAACAAATGTACAATGGGTGACTACCAAAATAGACTATATGAAAAATGATTTTTAGTAAATAACTTACTTTTAAACTCTTTGCAAAATATTTTTCTTAAAAGTTATAAGTCGACGACCTCGCTTGACTCACTTGTTAAACCAATAAAATATATAATATATTTTGAATACAATTTTATCGAGTAAGATATTAATTAAAAGTTGCTTTCAAAGTGTCTAATTTTCCAAATTTCTTGAGAAAATAATTGGAGAGGCAATAATGATGAGATATGTTATTCAGGCAAAGGATCCAGGATTATCTTCAACACTAAACTTTATTGAAAAGAATTACCCTTCATTTTGGGAGAGACAAAAATGTGTTCTTCCGAGCAAACAAAACAAAAACTAATGACTTTTCTAATCAAGTGTAGCTTCCCATCAATGAAGGGAGAAATTTATAACTTCAACTAATTCTAGTTACAAAGTAAATGGAAAACCTTTAATTATAAAGTGATTAAGACGTAAAGCTCCGAAATAATTATTGGAGAAAACTAACGTGTGTCATTGAGGTATCCCTGAACAGAAATGAAAAGCACACAAGAACAAGAGTCAATTAACGTTTTCTTTTTATCTATGTGAGATAAAGGATCCAAAAATGGCTAGAATTATCTCAACTAGCTAACCCCTTCCATCACCCCTGCATAACAAATACGCAAATTTATTAGGACAATTCTTTACAACTAATTAAAGAGCTGATATAATCGTAGTAAACCACCAAAGCACATGAGAAGACGAAACTCCAAAAGAAACAACCTTTTCTGCAACCTGAAAAATGTGATCAGGTTGGCTTAGGATGCATGAATATTATGTATGTATATAAGAGTTGATGAATAATGTTAATAAATTAACAATAATATATTTATTGGTTGTTGATGACATTTTTTGTGATGGTTGTCTAACTCGACGTGCATGAATTATAGTGGTTGATAGATTAAATTCTTTTGTCTTAATTCGGCTATGAATAATTGCAAAATTGTAATAAATCATAAAAATAGACAAGAAATTTAGTGTAGTTTAGCACTAAAAAGATGGCAAACATACACAGTAGTTTTTTTCATTATATGAGCGAGATTATAAGAGAGTTAGAGTTTCAACGTGAGAGCTCTCGATAATATTTTCTGTGTAGTGTCTAATTTCATTATCTCCTGAATGTTGTGTAGAACAATGAGATTAAACCTATTTATATAAATAATGACGAATTAGGTTTTCCAATTTAATGAAAAAAAAATTACATAATAAAATACAATATATTTATATAAATAATGACGAATTAGGTTTTCCAATTTAATGAAAAAAAAATTACATAATAAAATACAATATAATGTTGAAATGGAATAACTATATAATAATAGATAATAACTCTTCTCTCATGAGTTAGCCGCCTTTTATAGAAATTAAACTAATTTTACGGTCAACTATTCGTGGTAGTCAAGACTCATGCAAAATTGTTAGTTATGCCTACATGCAAACTAAGCTCCGTCGAATAAATTGTTTCCGTTAATTAGGAGGTAAAAGGAGGAATATATATATATATATATATAAATATATATATATATATATATATATATATATATATATATATTAGTTGTTAGCTTGCAACACTATCGAAGATTTTGATCATTAATAGAAAAGAAATATAGGCCATTTTTTAGAATCCATGAAAATTTACACATATTTTTTTTTCTTTTTTGCAGTTTTTGAAATTAAACTCTTATATATATATATATTTACGAAAGAAAAGAGCATCAGGTATGCTAACATAGAAGTCTCTCAACTAGATTGGTAGCAACTGAACTAAATCCTATCTGACTCAACAATCCTGAAGAATGCTAATTTTATTAATAAAAAAGAGAAAAAAATTACATGAAAGAAAGAATAATCTGAACTAAAACCGACACAACAACCCTAAAGCTAAATCTTGACAAAAAGGAGTCCATAAGGTCATTCCGAAACAGTCTCCTTAGATGAGACCCTTAAGATCTAAATAGGCAAAACTTAGTGAGGAAAAGTCTACTTAGGAAAAAAGAGTATAATTTAGGAGTCATTTACAAAAATAATAAAAGGGAACCTTAATCATGTCCTTGTAAACAAAATTATTAATAAAGTTCGGAGATTAATGCCACCAAAAATAATGATCAACCTGAAGACCAAAAGCCATCAACTTCTCCACTACCCAGATCCCTTCTTATATATGTGTCATTTAAGTTTTGCTACATCCAATAATAAGATATGCCTCAAAAAATAAAAATTCATCGTATACCCTAATTACTTCAGCTTGGAAATTGGGATTTCTCTTCGCTTTTTCCTTTTGAAATTTGAAATTCAAATTTTTGAAATTTTCACCATTAATTTTGAAATTTTCTCTCCTAGATTATGTTTTGAATTTTGATTTCTGAAATTAATTACGAAATTCTAATTAATTGCTCACCATATCTGTCACGACCCAAATCACGGAATAGTGGCAGAAGGAGAATTTCGCTAGAATTGGAAACTCCTTAGTTTTTTTATTTAAAAAAAAAAAACGGCACGATAAATAAAGCATTTGGTAACTAGTGAACTTATCCCACAGTTCATAGTTACTAATAAACACAGACTGAAAAATTATAAGAAAAATAAATTTTAAATGGTTTACTGAGCATCATCTTTCATACCTTAACATCAAGCTAGCATGACATATATATAGTTTACAGACATATTCAAAGTAACACATTTAATTTGAATGATAGCAATATCCATTTATTTAACAAGACTTAAACATAAGTCTTAAATTCACACTCCTAGCATTACCAAGTCACAAACTACAAATAAAAGATAGCTTCTTATTCCGCTTGTTGATTGTTAATATTACACTGGACACCACCTGTGGAGAAAGTAGGGAGGGTGAGTATAAAATACTAGGTAGGTTACCTAATTTCCCTTTTTAAGAAAGTCTTTTTTATAATTCTCAAAACATCTGCATGGTTAGTAATACTAAAAAGCATTTCTATAAGTATTAAGGATTTAAACCATTTACAGAAAACTATGCTAAAAATCAAAACCAGATATCCAGGTCAAAACATATAAAAGTCTTAATTAAAATAAGCGTAATGCATATCACATAAATCAACACATCACATGAGCTCTCATCCTCTCATCATGACTAGAGCAACTTATACTATATGAATTGAGTGCTCCCTGCCTGACATCTATCTCTGAAAACTGGGGAGATACCCATGTGTGTAATCCTACCGAACTAGAGGGGCATCAAATGCCTACTCCTACCGAATAGAGATAGTTAGAAAACAAACCTTGCGCGGGTTTATGGGCTCTCACCGAAGGCGGGTGATTAGTTTGCCTACTACAACACCGTGATGTCTAAGACGACTCTCATGCATGATCATATTAAATGTACAATATTTGGAGTCTCAAACAACCATACAGTGGTTTAACATTTTAGACATACTCTAATTTTTAATTAAAAATCCATTTTGTACTTAAAAATCCAAAAATAGAGTTTCTATAGTTTTACCAAATTACAAATATAAAAACTTGTATAAATTATATGTAAAAATATCTAGAGTAGTCTATAATGTTTCACAAATTCATAGTTCATTAAAATAACTATTCAAACAATTCAATTTAATAAAATCATGAAATTTCATTTTTCAGAATAAATTCCAATTTTAATGAAAATAATAGAAAACAAAGAAATTGAATCCCATACCTCGAGATAGTAGTTATGCTGAGTTAACGATGCTAGAAGTATACTCAATTGATCACCTGGTTATTTAGTCAGCCGTTCTCGAATCTCGTCACATTCACTTTAAAAGTTGACTTTTCAAACGGAGTCTCGGACTGAGAAACAGAGGTCACCACTAAATTAAGAACACCCAAAAATGTTGGGTTAGATAAAAAGTTCATCGAAAATGGGCCTCAATGCGGAACCGGCCCATGGAACACAAAACAGTGCAATTCACGAACTATTTTCTCGATTTTCGTGTAACTTCAGAAAATAGTGTATTTTATATCTTAATTCATGTGCCGACTTCACTGAGTCCAAATTCGAAGTCAGAAATCAGTTTCGAGGTCCCAAACATTAAATGGGCTCAATAATCCGAAAATTATAAAAATACCACATTTGGAAAATAATTAGAAAAATACCACATTTTCATCTCGATAATTAACGATCTTTCGGTTACATTTCAACACTTTAAAATCATGAGATTTCATGTTTCAAACTCCTCTTTCATGTGATAAAATTTTCTCGGGATAAATAACTTAATTCTGAAATAATTACAAAAATACCACAAAAATTAAATAATATAAAATTGCTACAGTAGTCAACTTCTCACCAGAGCCGAGTTTGAGGCCGAGAATGGTCGAAAATGAACCTGGAGTTGAGACGAGTCCAACAGTGGTGCTGGTGTAGTGATCGGATGGCGGACGGCGGAACGACGAGCAAAAATCCGATCGGGTGGTGCGACCTTCGGACGGCTTTATCTCCGGTGAGAGGCGGCGGAACGGGACGGCAATTGCAAGTGTGGCTTCGTCAGCGTCTTCCAGTCACGGCGGGCAGGTGCGTCGGGCATGGCGGCAACTGGTAGCTCGGCGAATGAATAATGACAGAGAGGGTGTTTTGGGGGACCTTGGTGAAGAAGAAGAAAGATTTGAGCGATTTATATGCAATTTTCGAAAACGGTAGTAGTGGGATACGTGGCGTAATCTAGTTTAACCGAAAAAAAATTTATGAAATTCCACTTTGGCCACAAGTTTTAATAAGATTCTTTCACATTATTTCTTCCTTAATTACACTTTTATCCCCGATTTGTAATTTCTTTTTCACTTTTGCCCCAATTGCACCTAGACTTTATTTTGTCTAGGTTCAATACCAATAATTTAATTTCAAATAATTGAAAAAGGTAGAATTACCAAAATGCCCTTGAATTAAAATTACTTAATTACCCTTACAAAATTTATGATTTTACATCCTTTTCCCCTTAAAAGGAATTTCGTCCCGAAATTTTGGATACAAGGGTCAAAGTACAGCTTCAAGTTGGAAATTAAACAGATGAGGATATTTTTCATACATTTTTGCCTCTCGCTCCCAAGTGACTTCATCTTCCTTATGGTTTTGCCAAAGAACCTTGACAAGTGGTATCTACCTATTTCGAAGTATTTTGAGCTCTCTCTCCAGTATTCGAACTGGTTGTTCCTTATATGTTATATCCTCTTGTAATGGCACTTCCAAATACTAGATAACATGCGATGGATCAGGCACATACTTTCTGAGAGATATGAAAAATATTGTGCACTTGGCCTAATTGTGGTGGCAATTCTAAGCGATACGCTACAGGCCAATTCTAGAAGTAATCTCAAATGGTCCAATATATCTTGGAGCCAATTTGCCTTTAAGCCCAAATCTGGTGATCCCACGCCTTGACGTCACTTTCAAGAATACTTGATCACTAAATTCGAACTCTACTTCACGTCTCTTTGGGTCCACATAGCTTTTCTGTCAACTCTGCATGACTTTAAGTTTTTGCCAAATCTTATTAATTTTCTTAGTAGTCCCCTGTATCAATTCTATCCCAAGAATGACATGCTCCTCTACATCAGCCCAACACAAGAGTGATCTACATGGTCTCTCATATAATACCTCATATGGAGCCATGCCAAGATTGGTTTGGTAGCTATTGTTGTAAGAAAACTCTACCAATGACAGGTGATCATCCCAGCTTTCACCAAAATCCAGTACACAAGAGCGAAGCATGTCTTCTAGAATCTGAATAGTCTTCTCAGATTGGCCATCTATCTGAGGATGGTGAGCAGTACTGAGATTTAGTTCTATTCCTAAAGCTCTCTACAAAGCTCTCCAAAACTTAGAAGTAAATCTTGGGTCTCTGTCTGAAACTATGCTTGATGGCACTCTATGTAATCGAACAATATTGTCAACGTAGAGATGACTAAGCTTGTTGAGTGAAAAATCAAATCTAATCGATATGAAATGAGCAGTTTTTGTCATACGATCGACAATCACCCAAACTACATCGTTCTTTCTTTGGGTTGTAGGCAAAGCCATTACAAAGTCCATGGTGATTTTATCCCACTTCCACTCTAGTATGGGTAAAGACTGTAATAGTCCAGTTGGTCTCGAGTGTTCAGCTTTAACTTGCTAACATGTCATACACTTAGCCACAAAAGTAGCTACATCACATTTCATACCTTTCCACCAATATTGTCTCTTTAGGTCATGATACATCTTTGTGCTACCATGATGTACTGCAAGCTTTGACTTATGAGCTTCAGTGAGAATGGTCTGTCTAAGATGAGGATCATTAGCTACTGCTAGTTTGCCTTTAAAAAGTACAAATCCTTCTCTATTTATACTCAAACCTTATAATTGTTCACCACTTTTGAGTTAATTCCAGATCGTTCTCAACCCTTGGTCTTGCCATTGACTTTGCTGCATAGTTTGGAGAAGCACATGTGTAGCAACAATATTACTGAGGTTAGCAGCATTTCTAGACTCAAAGAATTACAAGTTATAATCACCAATCGCCAATGAGTTTTAGTCTTGAAAAATAAGTGCTACTAATGAGCTAAGTGGTTTTCTACTCAAGGCATCAGCTACAACATTAGCTTTGCCGGGATGGTATTGGAGTTCGAAGTTATAATCTTCCATATACTCAACCCATCTTCGTTGCCTCAAATTCAGATCCTGTTGGATGAAGAGATATTCCAAACTCTTATGGTCAGAGAATATTTCAAATTTCACACCATACAGATAACACCTCCATATTTTGAGTACGAAAATTATTGCTGCAAGCTCTAGACCATGGGTAGGATAGTTCCTCTTATGTGGCTTCAACTGACAAGAAGCATACGCTACAACTCGACCATTATGCATCAGAACACATCCCAATCCCGTCTTCGAAGTATCGGTATACACCACATAAGATTTATTACTTTTAGGAACTGTAAGAATAGGAGCAGTTGTCAAACTGCGCTTCAATTTCCTAAAAGCTTCTTCACAATCACTATCCTAAATGAACTTGACATCCTTCCTGGTCAACTTTGTCAATGGTAATGCAACCCTTGAGAAATTCTGAACAAAACGACGGTAATAGCTCGCTAAACCGAGGAAACTTCATATATCTGTCACATTCTTTGGTCTTCCCCACATTAGAACAGCTTATACCTTAGTAAGATCGACTGAGATACCTTCTTGAGAAATTACATACCCCAAGAATTTAACTTCTGATATCCAAAAGTCACATTTTGATCTTTTAGCATATAATTGTTGACTTCTCAAAACTTTAAACACTATCCTCAAATGTTTGACATAATCCTCCTAAGTCTTGTAATATTCCAGGATATCATCAATAAAAACAACCATAAAACAATCTAAGTATAGCCTGAAAATCCAATTCATGAGGTCCATAAAAGCTGCAGGTGCATTCATCAAACCAAAAAGTATTACCAGAAACTCAAAGTG
Organism: Parasponia andersonii; assembly: GCA_002914805.1. Lineage (NCBI taxonomy): Eukaryota > Viridiplantae > Streptophyta > Magnoliopsida > Rosales > Cannabaceae > Trema > Trema andersonii. The sequence continues at coordinate 148,706 of JXTB01000363.1, forward strand.
ACTATAACAAATTTTGAATTCTGTTTTTGGTATATCTTACTCTCTTATCTTCAACTGGAGATAACCTAACCTCAAGTCAATCTTAGAGAAAAATCTTAATCCACCAAGTTGATCAAACAGCTCATCAATCTTTAGCAAAGGATACTTGTTCTTTATTGTCAGTTGATTTAATTTCTTGTAGTCCACACATAGCCTTAAAGTACCATCAGCTTTCTTGGCAAACAAAATAGGAGTACCCCAAGGATAAGTACTACTCCGAATAAAACCCTTGGATATCAAATCATCCAATTATTCCCTCAATTCGTTCATCTCTGCAGGAGCCATGCAGTAGGCTGGAATAGAAACTGGTTGAGCTCTAGGAACAAGGTCAATACAATACTTGATCTCCCTATCTGGTGGTAGCCCTGGTAAATCCTCAGGAAATACCTCTGGATATTCACTCACCACTGGAATCCATAGGTCCTGATCATTAGTTCTTATCTCGCCATCAATGGCAAACAAGTTCCCATAACACTTAAGTTTCTTCCTACCACCTAAGCAGGCTTTAAGAATAGGACTTTGTTTCAATGAATTCATTCAGACTTGATGTATTATGGGTCGTTCATCATCTAAAAAAAGAGTCACTCGCTTAATATAACAATCGACAATAGTTCGATACTTGGATAACCAATTCATACCGAGTATTACATCATATTATTTTATTGGTAATACAATTAAATTAACAAGTAATTCTTTACTATTAATCACCACACAACAAGATTTATACATACTAGACACATCAGATATACCACCCAAAGGTATTCCCAAAGTCAAGGCATAATCCAACTCAAAAAATTCTAACCCTAAAAGTTGAACAAACAACAAAGATATGAATGAATGAGATGCACCAGTATCAAACAAAACACGTGCCCAAGAATATGAAATAAGATCCATACTGTCAACAACACCTCAGCCAGTGAGTTCATTGGTACCATCAGTTCCAGAAATTGCATAAGCTTGACAAGTGACTTTTCATTTTCCCTTATTGCCTTTTCCTTGTCCAAGACGATTGCTGCTAGATCCCGGACCACTGCTATCATATCCATGCCCTCCTTGACTCCCTGAAGCCTGAGGAGTCTGGAAATTCTGAGTATAACCCTGGGGGCGATATTGGTGCTGGTAAGGTGGTGGAGATAAAAAAGCCTGGGAAATACTCTGAGATTGCTATGACCTAGCTTGAGTGTTCTGAGGAGGTGCTGAACGTGAATAACTTCCAAGTGGTCCTCCCTGAGAAAGAGGGGATTTCTGCAGATATTTTGGGCACTCATTTCTCTTATGGCCCTGCTGACTACAGTGGTAACACGAATAAGGGCTGAACCTCTTGTTACCTGCTGAACCACTGCTAGTATAACTTATGCTATTAGGTGCACCTTAAGTAGACCACTATCCTTGGTTCCACTTATGCATTATTCTCTCGTTGCTTTTATTCCTTCTTGTACCCTACTCATTTTCTACGACTTCAGCTCGTTGGGCAACTAACACAACTTCAGAAAAAGTGGCAAATGAGTAAATAGCAATACGGTTATAGATATTTTGATTTAGACCATTCTTGAACTTCGCAATTTGGTAAGTGTCACTCACCGCTGGGCTAAGGGCAAGGCTTGCCAATTCAGTAAACTTCATCACGTATGGGTTTACTGTTCTATTCCCCTGAGTAAGTCTCTCAAAACGACCAACCACTTTAGCTTGTCGATCATCATTTGCATAATATGATTTGAAGAGTCTCTCAAATTCTTCCCATGTTACGCCTTCTATTTTTTGCATAACCTAAATTGTCTCCCACCAATCGATAGCATTTCCCATCAAGCAAGAGATAGCAAACACAGCCCAGAACTCTCTAGGAGTACCCAGGGTCTGAAGTGTCATCTCGCACAACCATGCGTTGGCAACTACTGGGTCTGGGATTCCATCATACTGTCTAGGCTGAAGGCACATAAATTTCTAAAGATGATCAACCTGATCGAGTTAACACTCTTGCTGTGGTTGAGGTTGAGGCTGAAGATTAGGACATTGCATCTCAAGGAAAGCATGAAGCATTGCTTCGAAAAATTGGTTGAAGTCTTGTGGACTTGGAGGGGACTCGACACCAGGTTGGCGCCACAGATCTCTCCTAGGAGGTATCTTTGAAAGTCTGAAATGATATACCAAACTATTAGTGAGCCAATGATGCATATCGTCATAAAAATAATTTTAATCTAGTTTAATGGTGCTATGTCCAATGTATTTAAAACTCTGGCTCTGATACCACAATTTCTGTCACGACCCAAACCCCGAGGTAGTGGCAGAAGGGGAATTTTGCTAGAATTGGAAATTCTTTAGATTTTTTTTTAAACGGCATGATAAACAAAGCATTTGGAATTCCAACCAGTGAACCTATCCTACAGTTCATAGTCATCAATAAACACCGACTGAAAAATTATTAGAAAAACTAAATTTCAAATAGTTCACTAAGCAAAATCATTCATACCTCAACATCAAGCTAATACGGCATATATAGTTTACAGACATATTCAAAGTAACACACTTAATTTGAATGCCAACAATAATGAATAATAACTCTTTTCTCATGAGTTAGTAGCGTTTTATAGAGATTAAACTAATTTTGCGGTCAACTATTCGTGGTAGTCAAGACTCGTACAAAATTGGTAATTATGCATACATGTAAACTAAGCTCCTTCGAATAAATTGTTTTCGTTAATTAGGAGGTAAAAGGAGGAATATATATATATATATATATATATATATATATATATATATTAGTTGTTAGCTTGCAATACTATCTAAGATTTTGATCATTAATAGGCAAGAAATTAAGGCCATTTTTTAGCATCCATGAAAATTGACGCATAATTTTTTTCTTTTTTGCGGTTTTTTAAATTAAACCCTTATATATATATATATATATATATATTTACGAAACCAACGAAAAGAAAAGAGCATCAAGTATGCTAACATAGAAGTCTCTCAACTAGAGTGGTAGCAACTGAACTAAATCCTATCTTGCTCAACAATCCTGAAGAAGGCTAATTTTATCAATAAAAAAGATAAAAAAAATTACATGAAAGAAAGAATAATCTGAACAAAAACTGACGCAACAACCCTAAAGCTAAATCTTGACAAAAAGGAGTCCATAAGGTCATTCTGAAACAGTCTCATTAGATGAGACTCTTAAGATCTAAATAGGCAAAACGTAGTGAGGAAAAGTTTATTTAGGAAAAAGAGTATAATTTAGGAGTCATTTACAAAAATAATAAAAGGGAACCTTAATCATGTTCTTGTAAACAAAATTATTAATAAAGCTCGGAGATGATTGCCACCAAAAACAATGATCAACCTGAAGACCAAAAGCCATCAGATTGTCAACTACGCAGTTCCCTTCTTATATATGTATCATTTAAGTTTTGCTACATCCAATAAGATATGCTTCAAAAAATAAAAATTCCTCGTATACCCTAATTACTTCAGCTTGGAAATTGGGATTGCTCTTCTCTTTTTCCTTTTGAAATTTGAAATTCAAATTTTTGAAATTTTAACCATTAATTTTGAAACTTTCTCTCCTAGATTATGTTTTGAATTTTGATTTCTGAAATTAATTACGAAATTCTAATTAATTGCTCACCATATCTATCACGACCCAAACCCCAGAGTAGTGGCAGAAGGAGAATTTCGCTAGAATTGGAAATTCCTTAATTTTTTTTTTATAAAAAAAATTGCATGATAAACAACGCATTTGGAATTACAACTAGTGAACCTATCCCATAGTTCATAGTCACCAACAAATACAGATTGAAAAATTATTAGAAAAACTAAAATTTAAATAGTTTACTGAGCATCATCATTCACACCTCAACATCAAGCTAGTATGACATATATATAGTTTACAAACATATTCAAAGTAACACTTAATTTGAATGCTAGCAATATCCATTTATTTAACAAGACTTAAACATAAGACTTAAATTCACACTCCTAGCATTACCAAGTCACAAACTATAAATAAAAGATAGCTTCTTATTCCGCTTGTTGTCAATGTGATACTGGACACCACTTGTGGAGAAAGTAGGGAGGGTGAGCATAAAATGCCCAGCAAATTACCCAATTTCCCTTTTTAGGAAAGTCTTTTTATAATTATCAAAACTTCTGCGTGGTTAGTAATACTGGAAAGCATTTCTATAAGTATTAAAGGATTTAAACCATGTACAGAAAACTATGCTAAAAATCAAAACCAGATATCCAGGTCAAAACATATAAAAGTCTTAATTAAAATAAGCATAATGCACATCACATAAATCAACATATCACATGAGCTCTCATCCTCTCATCACGACTAGAGCAACTTATACTACATATATTGAGTGCTCCCTGCCTGACATCTATCTCTGGAAACTGAAGGGATGCCCATGTGTCTAATCCTACCGAACCGGAGGGGCACCGAATGCCTACACCTACTGAATGAAGATAGTCAGAAAACAAACCTTGAGCGGGTTTACGGGCTCTCACCGAAGGCGGGTGTACTAGTCCGCCTACTATAACACCGTGATACTTAAGACGACTTTCATGCATGATCGTATGAATTGTGCAATATTTGGTGTCTCAAACAACTATGCAGTGGTTTAACATTCTAGACATACTCTGAGTTTTAATTAAAAATCTATTTTGTACTTAAAAATCCAAAAGTACAGTTTCTATGGTTTCACCAAATTCCAAATATAAAAGCTTGTATAAAATCATATGTAAAAATATCTAGAGTAGTCTACAATGTTTCACAAATTCATAGTTCATTAAAATAACTATGCAAATAATTCAATTTAATAAAATCACGAAATTTTATTTTTCAGAATAAATTCTAATTTTAATGAAAATAATAGAAAACAAGGAAATTGAATCCCCTACCTCGAGATAGTAATTATGCTGAGCTAACGACACTAGAAATATCCTCAACTTATCACATGGTTGTTCAGTCAGTCGTTCTCGAATCTCGTCACGTTCACTTGAAAAGTTGACTTTTCAAATGGAGTCTCGGACTGAGAAACAGAGGTCACCACTGACTTAAGAACACCCAAAAATATTGGGTTAGATATAAAGTTCATCGAAAAAGGGTCCCGATGTGGAACTGGTCTGTGGCACGCAAAACGGTGCAATTCACGAACTATTTTCTCAATTTTCGCGCAACTTCGGAAAATAGTGGTATTTTATATCCAAATTCATGTGCCGATTTTACTGAGTCCAAATTCGAAATTAGAAATAAGTTTCGAGGTTCCAAACATTAAATGGGCTCAAAAATCTGAAAATTATAAAAATACCACATTTGGAAAATAATTAGAAAAATGCCATATTTTCATCTTGATAATTAATGATCTTTCGGTTACCATTTCAGTACTTTAAAATCATGAGATTTCATATTTCAAACTCCTCTTTCACGTGGTAAAATTTTCTCGGAATAAATAACTCAATTCCAAAATAATTACGAAAATACCACAAAAATTAAATTTTATAAAATTGCTACAGTGGTCAACTTCTAACCGGAGCCGAGTTTGAGGCTGAGAATGGTCGAAAATGAAAGCTGGAGTTGAGACGAGTCCAACGGTGGTGGTGGTGTAGTGATCGAACGTCGGACGGCGGAACGGCGAGCAAAAATCCGATTGGGTGGCACAACATTCGGACGGCTTTATCTCCAGCAAGAGGCGGCGGAACGGGACGACAGTTGTAGGTGTTGCTTCGTCAGCATCTTCCGGTCCTGGCGGGTAGGTGTGTCAGGCCCGGCGGTAGCTGGTGGCTCGACGAATGAACAGTGACAGATAGGGTGTTTCGGGGGACCTTGGTGAAGAAGAAGAAAGAGTTGGGCGATTTATATGCAATTTTCAGAAAGCTGTAGTAGTGAAACACGTGGCGCAATCTGGTTTGACCGAAAAAACTTTATGAAATTCCACTTTGGCCACAAATTTTAAAAAGATTCTTTCACTTTAGTCCCTCCTTAATTACACTTTTGTCCCCAGTTTGTAATTTCTTTTTCACTTTTGCCCCAAATGCATCTAGACTTTATTTTGTCTAGGTTCAATACCAATAATTTAATTTCAAAAAATTCAAAATGTAGAATTACCAAAATACCCTTGAATTAAAATTACTTAATTATCCTTACAAAATTTAGGATTTTACAATATCTTTATTAATTAGTATCTACCATCTGCCGATTCCATATCAAGCATAAATTTACCAAACAATTTGAGTCATATTACCTAGCTTTTAGTACTCAAATCTCACAACTTTTGAGGGCGGATTTCGATATAAAAGGATGAACTTGCTTTTGTGAATTTATTCTGCAAAATGGCTTCCTATTCCCCCTTCCCTGATTAGTCTGAGATATCTCACTCTACTTCAACATTGCTCTGGCCTAACTCAAGCGTAATGCTTGGAGGCTTATAATCTCTTTAATGGTCCTATATGAAACCGAGTCAATCCCTTTCCTTCTCAATGAATTTCTTACTTGTTATTGGATAAAAGAAAATAATATTGACCGAGGTAGATACAACTTTGCCTATCAAAAAATTAACAACTTGTTGAAGACTACTTACCATGCGATAAAGGTAGGAAAGACCGATACTTCTTTGTATCAGAAGAGTATGATTTTGGTTCGATTGAATTTCTCTAAAACCAAGTTCGCACTTCAAGTGCTTGCTCTGGTAAATTTCTTTTTGATTTTTTTTATTTGACCAAATGATTGACAAATTCTTAACATTCTCTCATTGGTGTAGGTCCTTGTTCTAACAGTACTCTTTCAGTTATCCTGGTTGTACTTGATGGAATCAATGCTATTAAATCCGCCTTTACTAGAAGGATAAAAGACGTGCTATCTGAGGATAAGTTATCAAAGTCTAACATTTGTAATTGGGTCCCAAATATTCTCAAAGGTATTCCACTTGAACTCCTTTGGTATTTCACTTTGTCTCATATAATACGAGACACACTTCGCAAAATCAACGTTCTCTCATTAATGCTAACTCATTTCACTGAGTCTGACGAAAACTTACAAAAGAAACCTTTATGAAATGTATTTCACTCAAGCTATTTATTGACCCAAGAGAGGCTAAGGCACATTGATTATCTAGGCAAACTATAAGCAATTCCTACTTCATCTAATGAGGACATCTTGACTCGAGCAAGTGATGACATGACAAAGCCTCCAAACTCCGAGTCTTCCTATAAATAGCTGACTGAAATTAAGCTGGAACATTCTAAGAAGCAGAAAACTTTTGACAATGTCACCTTTGAAATCCCAGTGGACTTTTCTCTTGAATTGGAATTATTTGGTTGATCATGTTAGCTATGGGCTCCTACTTCCCAAAGACGAGAGCTTTATGAGAAAAAAAAAAAACTCTAATATCTAATTGTTGAATCAAAGAGAGAGTCCCTCAAAGTATGCCCCCAAATAATGCTTACGTTTTATTTTTTTTCTTTCTTTCCTCATTCTTCCTCATCCTTAATTTGCAGATTCACCAAAAGATTAGCATCTTTGAGTTGATGCTAAAGGAAGCAGCTGAAAGACTTGATTCAAAGAAAGCTTTGATACAACAGCTCAAGTCATCCAATGATGATTTGACTATAAAAAATACGAGTATGGAAGATGACGCTAAGTCGGCCAATGCTAAAATTCTCCATCTAGATGAGAATGCATCTAAAATGGATGCCATTATTCAAGTACTTGACACAGTAGATTGTTAGATTTCGCTCTAACTTGTATTCTCAGAATGAGAATAGAAATAAGTAGAATTCTTAAAGAGAATTTAGAAGAGAAAACTAAAATGTGATTGAAGATTGGATGATTACAACTCTTGCCAGTGAAGGCTATTTATACAAGTTTAGGATTAATCTAAATCATCCAATAAAATAATTCTAAGAAACTTACAACTATACACTTAGTACCTACCAACCACACACACTTAAATAAATAAATTGTTTACCTAACACACTTTAAATAAACAAATTATTCACCTAATACATTTCAAATAAATAAGCTAAATAACCTAGTACATTTCAAATAAATAAGTTTATAATACCTAACACACAAGAGTATTCTACCAACCAATAGAATGTTCATTAGATTAAGTTTTGGAATTTTAGGAATTGGCATTAGGTCATAGATATTTGGGATGTAGGCTGGTATTTGATTATGAGCTGCTGGATCAGTTTTTCCCCTCTTGAAAAAAATACTCGTCCTCAAGTTGCTCAAGGTATTACTTTCGGTCCATAGTGCTCATAAAAATTTTGAACATTGAAGGTGATAGAAATTATATAACTATCTAGTAGATCAATGACGTATGTATTATCATTAATCTTTTGAATGATTGGAAAGGAGCCAATTTTCTTCTGCTTGAACCATTACAAAATGAACCTAGAAGTCTTAATCTGGAAGTCTTTCTTTACGTAAATGAACCATTAATCTAGAAGTCTTTCTTTACGTAAATGAACCATTACAAAATCGCCCTCTTTGAAAGTTTTGAATCTTATGTTCTTGTCAGCATTAGCCTTGTATTTTGTAGTAGACTTTTCTAACTTTCTTTTCACTTCTTCATGGATATGGATTGCCTTATTAATCAAATAATCGATAATAATGCTCATCACTAGAAGTTTTGGTAAAGGTACCAAGTCGAGAGTATGCAACGGAGGACGAATATAAACAATTTCAAATGAAGATTTATCGCTGAAACAATTTGGCACATTATTGTAAGTAAACTTAGCTTGCCGTAGGACATTCTCCCATTGTCTAGGGCTTTCTTTGATAAAGAAATGTAAAATTTTGCCTAATGTGTAATTAGTGAGTTCAGTTTGCCCATCTTTTTGAGGATGGTAAGTGCTACTAAATTGTAAGGTGGTATCAAGTCTCGTCTACAAAGTGCGCCGAAAATGAATGCGGAATTTACCATTGCGATCAAAGACTATTGTCTTGGTAACCCATATAGATGAACAATCTCTTAAAAGAACAATTGAGTAATATAGGTAGCATTTGAAGTTTTCTTACAGGAATAAAATGATCTATCACAACAAAGATGATCTACCAAAACAAAGATAGAATCCGAATATTTTTGTGTTCATGGTAGTCTCAAGATAAAATCCATGGATAAATCCTCCCAAGGCACATCAAGAATAAGAAATGGCATGTATAACCTAGTGTTTTGAGCTTGTTCATTTGCAATCTAGCATATATAATAACGCTTAACAAATTTCTCGATATTATGCTTAAGATATTGCCAAAAGTATCGAGCTTCCACTAATGAAATAGTTTTGTCTCACCCCATATGTCTTCCTAATCTTTCTAAGTGTAGCTCCTCAATGATATGTTCTCTGAGAGATTCTCGTGGAATACATAAATAGTTTTCAAAGAATAGAAAACCATCATATATTTGATATTTATTTGCGACTCCACTAATGCACTTCTCCTATTCCGCTTTGAACTCTTCATCATTAGCATATAAGTATTTCAAATTAATCAAAACCAATTATTTTATATTGAACAGTAGTCAGTAATATAACTCGATGACTCAATGCATCAACAACCTTGTTTAATTATCTTGACTTATGCCTGAGAGAGAAAGTGAACTTCTAGATGTAGGCAATCCATTAAGTATGTATTTGATTTGGTTTAGAAGAGTTATTGAGGTACTTAAGAGCTTGATGATCTGTATTGAGGATGAATTCCTTTTGCACTAAATACGGTTCCCATTGTTGTAATGTACGAAGAACTGTATATAATTCTTATTTGTATGTTGACCACTTCTTTCTAGCTTTATTGAGCTTTTCACTAAAGAAAGATATCGACTTCATATCTTAAGATAGAATAGCTCCAAGTCCTATGCCAGAAGCATCACAGTCGACTTCAAAAATTTTGTCAAAGTTAGGAAGTACAAGGACGAGTGCATTTATGAGTTTTTCCTTCAAGATAGTAAAACTCTATTTTTCTTCTTCTGTCCAAAGGAATAGCTTTTGCTTCAAATAGTCGGTGAGCATTGCGGCTATAGTATTAAATTTTCTCACAAATCATCTATAGAATATTGCAAGACCATAAAAACTCCGAACTTCTCTTATGGTCTTCAGTATTGGCCATTCTTAGATAGCCTTTAACTTATCTTCATTAAATTTGATTCCATCAAAACTTACAACAAAGCTCAAGAAAACTAAGCTGTCAATTATTTCTTCAAGTTGTCATATAATTGATTCTTAAAAAATGCATTAAAAACTTCAATCAAGTGTTATAGATGTTCTTTCTCATTCTGACTATAGACCAAAATGTTATCAAAATAAACGATGATAAATCTTCTAATGAAGGGTTGGAATATCTGATTTATCAACCTTATGAAGGTACTTGGGACATTGGATAGACCAAATGGCATAACTAACTACTCGTATAATCCTTCATGTGTTTTGAATACAGTCTTCCATTCATCTCCAGGATGAATACGAATCTGATGGTATCCGCTCTGCAATTCAATGTTAGAAAAAAAGTTTTGATCCTTCCAATATATCAAGCATCTCATCTAACCATGGGGTAGGAAATCGATATCGTACTGTAATCTTATTGATGGCTTGACTATCAACACACATCCTACAGTTTCCATCTTTCTTTAGTGTTAGGAGTGTAGGTATAGCCACTGGGCTCATACTTTCTCTAATCATTCCTTTCTTGAGGATATCTTAGACTTATGTTTGTAGGATCTTATACTCCTTAGGACTTATTCGGTAGTACAGTAGATTAGGTAGACTTGCTCCAAGAATAAGATCAATCTAGTGTTGAATATTTTGTAGGAGTGGTAAGTTAGCAGGTAACTCCTAAGGAATGATATCTTCGAACTCGGACAATAATGTTTGAACTTGTATAGGAATATTGGTAAAAGTATATGCCTCTTTAGGTACAAAAAGAAGGTTGGTCCTGGTGGAGATTGTTTGGTTATTTTGTAGCTTCATAAGAGCCAGAGTAATCTTCATATTATCCTTACAGAAACTGTATGTGTTAGCTTTGCCATTATGCATAGTATTTAAATCGAATTGTTACGGTCAACCAAGCAACATTTGATAAGCATCCATATCAACAACTCATATAATACCTTATCTTTGTATTTATCGATGGAGAGAGGAACTCAACATTCTTGTATCACCTTTTTCTTATCGACATCCTTGATCTAGCCAATGCAATATAGGCCAGCATATGGTTAGGTTCGTAGTTGTAACTTGTCCACTATAGTCTTTTGTACTATATTCTCGCTACTCCCACTATCAATGATAAGATCACATACTTATTGTTGAACCGTACAATGAGTCTTGAAAATGTTATGTCGTTGCACATCTTCTTCCTTGTTTGGTGTAAACATCAATCGTCTTATCACTAAAAAAATAACTTTATCTCTAAAAATGACTTCCTCAAGTTCAACTTCATCTACATACTCCTCATTCTTGAAATACGCCTTGTGCCCTTCAACGTCGTCATCGTGTGTGGTTAAATTAACGGGTCTATTTTGACGATATTGATTTGCATGGTGGCCTATTTATCTACAATGAAAACATTTATTACCTCTTGGGACTACATAAGGGTTGTTAGTGCTATTGGTGGCTATTTCCTTTTGCGGTCGAATGGTTGGTTAGTTGTGAGAAAGAGTTGGTCTTACTGCTTTATCATATGGTCTTGCTATGGCTTTCCCTTTGCTTAAATCAAATCTTTGTGGTAGTATAGAGGATTGAGAAGTTGTTGAATTACGATTTGCCCTTTTGTTGAGCTGAGTTTCTATTTTCAAAGCAAGTTGAATTGCACTAAACAAAGTATTATGAGATTATTTGAAGACCTTGTCTTGTATGTTTGCAAAAAGTCCATAAATGAATCTAGAAATCTTTTGACTTTTGGATTTGCGAATGTCCACTTAGGCAGGTACTCTATGAAACTCGATTACATAATCTTGTACTATCCAGTATGCTTATTGGCAATGTTGATACCGACTAAAAAGTGTTTGTTCGTAATCTGGAGGTAGAATGTGCTTAATCATCAATTATTTCATCTGCCGCTAAGTGTGAACTTTGTTTCTCCCTCGCCGAATATGTGTCACTTGTAATTGATCCCACCAAGCTAACATGCCTTCTTTGAGTCGATAAGCCACCAATTTGACTTTCATGTATTCTAGAGTACCTTAATAATCAAAAAAATTTTCTACTTCAGCTAGCCATCAAGGAATTCTTCAATCATGAATAGACCATTAAATTGTACAATCTCGATCTTTATGCGGTTGTCATTTTGCCAAGGTCTGTGGTTGTTTTCGAGCATGATTGATCCTTCATCGTCTTCACTAGAATCTTTATCTTGAAAAATTTGATTTCGTTGTTGCTTCAAAATTCCAAGAGGATTAACTCCATCACGTCTCTATCGTTCATAATTGTTGTTTTGTTTTTTGAGAAAATATTGAGTCAAATTTGTAAGTATTGTCTCTAGATTCTGTAATCTTTTATCAAGTGCATCTACAGACTTCTTTGTTGTGAATTCTTCTACAATAGGATTTTGTTGGCTAGACTCTTCGTTTGACATTTTGTTTTTCTATTTTTGTAACTTTTTTTTTGCTTTTATAGGAAAGAAAATAGTACAAACTTTTAAAAATAAAGAAAAATAGAATTATTTTTTTTAAAAAACTTTTTTACATTTTTTTACTTTTTACATTTTTTTTCCTTTTATAGGAAGGAAAATAATACAAATCCTTAAAAGTAAAGAAAAATAAAACTCTCAAAAATTTAAACAGTAAGAAAAAAAAATAAAGCTTACAAAAATGTATATATTACCTTGTTAAAAGAATAAAGCAAATTCTCTAAGGAGGAAACCTTGATATATGCCTTTTGTTTCTTTTTTTTTTTTTATTTGAAAATAAAGATAGTGTATAAAAGTGTTATATGTGTATGTGTGATAAATAATTATTATAAGAATGTGATTTAAATAATGCGCAACTATAAAGGGCTCCTAAGTGAGGAGGGAGGTCACATACGGACCACTTAAATCCTAAGCTCTCCTTAGACAGTTTAGGTCTTTTTGACAAAAACCCTTATGTTTTGCATTTATTTAAATCAAAATATTTTCTCTTTTAAATCTGAAAAAACATTTGTTTAACTTCTATTAAATCGAAATATATTTTCAAGTTCAATTTGATTGAATCATGCATTACGAAATAAAATGCCAAGTTATAAATACGTTTTCAAACAACATCAAGCTTACATAAATGAAATCATTTGTCTCATAATAAGAACATATATATAAGAAATTTTTAATGACGGTATTCCATTGCCCATGTCTCGTATTCATCTCCGCTTCAATTCTAGCTAACTCATCAATCAAATTAGAGGTTTCTTTCCTTTGGTACCTATAGCATAGATACTCATAAAATGTAAGCTTTCGCCCAATAAGAACGATGTAATTCCCAGAAAATATTTTTCTTATGAATAAACAATTCTCGATTTTTTTTAAAGTCCAGTTATGTTGTTTTATAAAATCATTACTTTACGCTTTATTATAAGATATTATATCATAATTTTATCTCATTCTTGATTGTAAAGGCTTTTATCTTTCTTATGTACTTTGGTGTACGTACCGAGAGTGCACTACTGAATAGGGAATCAGGGGAGCGACCTAACTGAAAACACTAACGGTCATAATCTTAACATACTTTTCCTCAGGAATCCTCGCTTAGAGGAGGTCGGTCTTATTTTCCCTCAGATATCCTCACCTAGTGGAGGTTTGTACGACATCTTTAAATTATTTATCTTATTTAGTCTTTTCTTAATATGAGTGGGTATGCTTTAATGAACCCAAACTTATATTCAACTATCATAGATTTCCTTTGTTAAAGTATGTTGAAGTATAATAACATTGTAAAGTAAGCATACATCATTTTTTTTTATAACATAGGAAAAGTATCTTTATAAGCATATATTATACATAGGCCATACAATAATAATATAAAGGCAAGTTAATACATGAAATTAATTCAAACATATCATACTATAAACAAGAAACATTTTCAACCATCCATGCCATAGGTGAAATTGTACTTACTTCGTAATATGATTGTCCTAGTTCTACTCGTTAATTACGTACATCTAGATCGAAGTTTGTCCTGACGTATACATACTCTATTTGTTAGAGAAAATTTAAACTGGCCTTATACTATTTTTTTTTTTACTTCTAATTACTTAGTGAGCTTAAAACATTTAAGACTCAGTCTTGATCCAGCATAAAACTTCACATTTGAGAAACAATATCACGCTATATTCATTGACTAATTTATACTTTCACTTAGATGGATAAGATTTGATTCTCCTTAACCTTGATCATAGTTATCTTTTTAATCTATCAATAATTTGGTTGTTAATTTAATTAATATCATCCTAAATCAATTAAGTTTCCTTAATTATATTTCTTTTCATCAAATACTTTGAATTATTCTTGATTAATTTCTTCATTCGTAATTAAGGATCATAATATGATAATTGAGTCAACCACGCTAAGGACTATACAAATTTAATATCTAAAAACATACTTAAACTAAATATTATTTGGTATTGATCGCGCTTTTTAGATCTATCACTAAACTTAGGCAAAATACAATTAGAGGTATACATTACTTATTTCCTATAATTGATTTCATGTCTTAAATTTAAGTAAGTATTTTCTTATCCCAATTAGAGATCTAAAATAATTTTTTTTATTTATTCTTATACAGAATTTTCAACCTAATATTTCAAGTTTTATAATTTACATTTTTGCCTAAAATCTTAATATTTCTAACATTTATGCCCTCTAATGGTAAATATTGAGTTATATCTTTTTTTTTGGGTAAAGATTCTTCCTTTATTTACTTTTACACTTTAAAATAGCCTTAAAATTGCCTAAAATAACTTTTTCACATATTTGACGGTACGTGTTCTTTTATCTTGTGCATACATTGAACATTTAAATTATGTAAACATTGCCAATATTGAGTTTGGGGGTGAAAATACTTGTTGGATAATTATTTGTTGGGTGTGGCTTTGCTTGTGTATTGGTTGTCACGATTTGTTTTCCATAAATTGCATACTTTTAGGAAATCTTTTTTTTCTTACTTTTTTTTTGCTAATTTGAATAAATTATGAGTATTGTTGAGATGAAATTACTTGATATTGATGATGAATATAGTCATTTAATGTTCTTATAGGTCTTTTGAAGTGTAATTTATTGAGATTATCCGTATGCTTGATTCATATTAATTATACCTCATTCTTGATTCTATACATTTGAGCATGATAATCATGATCACTTGACTCTTTGAGATTTTGTAAAAAAAAAAACTTGTATGCATTAGATAGGCATTGATATCTCATGAACTCTAGAACCTATTTGAGTGAAGCTTGAGATAAAATTCTATGTTAGATGTCATTAAAGAAATGATTTAGACTATCTTTGGACCATTTGAGTCTTTCAAGCTTACCTTGATATATTATCATCCTAGTACACCCACTTTGAGCCTATTTGTACCATTCTTTTTCTACTACATTTTTGTCAAACCAAAATAATGACCACTAATCTTATCCTTTAGTATGTTGATTGTTTTAAAGAGTTATTTTCTGTTATGTTCATATTGGAAGGAATGGTGGTGTTATAAAAGCGAAAAAAAAACCAAAAAAAAAGGAGAAGTGAATAATTCGGTGAAAATTTTGTGTCCTTACCCTTTATTTTATTTTTAAACATGGAGGACAATGTTGATTTTGAGTTTGGGGGAGATATTTTTTATTTTCATCTTTTTGTCTTATTTCTTATCCTTTATTTCAAAAAATAAAAAATAAAAACAAAATTCAATAAGTGTTTGGTAGAGTATTTGTAGAAGAGAAATTTAGTTGAAAAGAAGTGTGGGAGTGCTATTTGGTGTACCAAAGAATAACTCTACAAAGATCTTAGATTAATGTGCTTAAGAGTAATTGGAAGCTCAAATTTTTCCAAAATTATCTTCTCTTTGCCCAAGCCAACATTACAAGTTTGATGAAAGACCTTTTGATCTTTGATGATATACTAACATACATTAGTGGAAAGCGACATGAAAAATAGACATATGGTAGTTCCAAATTATATCATATAAAGATCTTTCATTGCCTATCGAAATACACAAGTCTATCTAAAGTTCATTTTAAGTGATATTGATTTTGCGCACATTTACATATTGAGAGTCTTGAGTAGAGTTAAATTGATGCTTCAAGTTGAAATATAGATAATCTCAATGTTTGTATTTCATTTGAGCTTGAAACATTTCATGACTTCGGAGATACTTGCACGATTTTTGACTCTATACAAAACACACTTTGTCATTTATGTCTATAGTACTTGATTTATGTTTTGCTATTCTTTTTCATGTTTTTTTTTTCACTTGAGGATAAGTAAATATTCCAGTTTGGGGGTATTTGATCACTCACAAATCAAGTATCATTCAACTCAAATAATTGTAAGTTCTCAAGTATTTTTGTTAGTTTGATGTGTTTTTGTTTTGTTTTTATATTTCCTATGAACAAATGAGAATCAAGAAAGATTAATGATAAATATAGATATTTCAACCATTTGGAGTAAAATTTGAGTCTGATATGAATGCAACACTATGAAAATAAAGCAAAATAGAGCTAAAACGAAGAAATGACACCCCTAGAAAGAAAAGCTGTCGTGCTAAATTCCATAACCGAAAGCGCCACGGCATTGCCTGAAAAACTAAATTCTAGAGACTAAAGCACCGCAGCATTGCCAGAGAGTGTCAAGGCACTACACAGCATCCAGAAGCATATTTTTGGTGAGTTTTTAGAGTTAATCTGGACCCTTGATGTATCAAATGGTTGATATTTTACCCAGCCTTGGTTACTTTGGAGCCCTTTAAATATATTCTTAAGCCTCCATTTGAAGTATAGAGAGTTAGAGAGAAGATATACACTTGCGAGCTCTAAATTCATAGATAAAAGAGAGCTTTGAAGCTAAAATTTGGATAAAAAGCTTGAGAGAGTTACTTTAAGGATTGGAGCTTGAAGTTCTACCTCTACAAAAGAGTTTTTCTCATCCTCTTTCTTACACTACTCTCATTTGAATTTTTGTATCATGCTTAATTTTTGAATATGTTTAGATATATGAAATTTTTGTTGAGATTTGTGTTGGATTCTCCTATGTTGAATTAAATGATATATGCTTAGGATTTGATATAACTTAAACTTTGATTCTATATCTTGATTTCTAATATGCTCTTTGAAGTTATTCTTAAATTTATTTATGTTATTCCATGCTTAATGCTTCTGAACTAATTAACTACTAGTTGGACGAATTAGTTTTTAGAATTTGAAACTTGAGAGAGGGAATTTTAGAAACAACCATAGGATAGTATAACCTCGGACTTGTAGAGTTTGAGAGAATATGTAGTTCCTTTGAAGCCATGATCAAAGAACCATTGAACATAATGAATTTTTAATTTTTAGGTTTGGAATAGAGATATTGAAATCGGGATTTAGGAATGATTTCACTCGGTACTTGAGAGAGGGAGTAGAAATATCTTCAGGTTCTTGGCTTATAAACTAGGAATAATTGATCTAAATGCAATTGGTGATCAAAAGACATAGTTAATAGTTAGGTGAATTCAATCCTCCAATACATTTGTGCATAGAGTTTCCATATTTATTTTTGTATTTATATTTGTATTTGTATTATTTACTTAAATTATAAACTTATTTAATTTAATTGCCTAGATAAAGTTAGGTCACAATAATTCTGGTAATTAATGATAATTTAATACTTAATTCCTCGTGGGATCGATAACTCTAAACTTATTACTTTATTACTAGATTACGACTATACTTACAGTTATTTTATGTAAATGTGTTTAGCATAACACATAATATAGAGGAATTCTCAATAGTTTTGCATTTTATACTATGTTTCTCAACATACAAATTTTCATTAATTGAGGTAATAGAGTCAATTTTATAAGTTATCAATCAAAGTACCAGACGTAATAATATTAGAATTTTAAAAAAGGCTAAATTTATTATTTTCAAATGAATAAGAATAACCAGATCTGTCCAAAACTGAAATGGAAATTATTCCATTAAATTCCGTCTAAATAATGGTACAATGAATGTCTCATCTAAATCTAAAAGTAAACCAGAACCTAAGATGTGTCATTGTTGCCCACATAGATATATCTTTCAATATCACTTGGCAAACGACTCCTCAAATAACCCTACATAGGCATACTTATGTGAGTAGTGGTACCGGTATCCACTCACCAAATATGATTAGGTATAGAAGCAAAATTAATCTCAGAATAGACAAAATTGAGAAGCTTACCCTTCTTGACACGACAAGCTGCATACTTAGGATATTCTTTCTTCATATATCCTACCTTCTTGCAGAAGAAACAAGTTGATGCCTCATCTTGTTTCTTTGGCACTTTATTTTGTAAAGTCCCAGATACAGCTCCTTTATCCTTAGTCCTTTTTTCTTCTCTTATCTTGAGAGGTTGTTGCTAAGTGAGTACTCTCTGTCTTATCTTGCTTTAATCTATCCTCATCTTACACACACTGAGATATGAACTCATTAAGAGTCTATTTTTCTTTCTAGGTATTGTAGCTCATTTTAAATTGACTGAATTGTGGTGGAAGAGATAGTAGAACTAATTACAAGAGTAAGTAATCCGACAGCTCTAACTTAAGTACCTTTAGTTTTGAAGCTAGATTGGATATCTCTATGATATACCCCATGATGTTCCCTTTACCTTTATAATACATAGCAAGCAAATTACTCAGCATGGTACTTGTTTTCACTTTTTCATGCATTTGGAAACGTTCCGTAATTGTGTCAATAAACACCTTAGTATTATCAACCTCTGACACAATACCCCTAATGGTCTCAAGTTTGAAATGTTTCATGATGATAAGACTCGTTTGATTAGAACATTCCCATTGCTCAAAGTTCTTAATAGCTATAGCAAAACTTTCATCTGTAAGAGCAACAGTTATTCTTTCCTGAGTATAAGCTCGAGATCCATACAACCAAGTACAACCATAATATGCTCTTTCTATTTCTTAAAGCTTGTGCCATTAAGTACAAGAATTGAATTCAAATTAGTAGATATGTTTAAAGCAAAAACTGAACAGAGAACAAAAATAGAAAATAATAAATCATATTACTAACATGTCATAAACTAAGCATACAAAATAAGATATACTAGCATGATATATAACAAATAAATATATAAGATAGGCTCCCATCACAAGATACCTAGAACAATATAAATAAGCCTTCTTTTGGGTTGACTTATTAACTTGTAAGTGGTACTCTTTAATGTAGTAATCAAATATTGACAGTAAATCTTCCTTTGGCCTGATTTACTGTCCATATGGAAACTTTATAACCATCACATATCTATTACTGTAGCTGTGTTCGTTATTGGGCCAAATAGTCACCTTCCTTTGGATCGGTAAATATTCGTGTGAATAATAAACACATAATCATCAAATGTTTCACAATAATTAAATCTATACAATAGAGGTTACTTTGGCAACATGTTATTTCAACTTATCTATTTCAAAATATTTAAACAAATAGTGCAAAGAAAATAAAAACTAAAATGCCTAAAATATTAAGCTAAAAATTTCAATACAAAATATTAATGGATGAACAACTGAGTTTTAAGTACTTTTATCAACTCTTAAAGCCTAATAGAGTTTTTAACGGACAAAGTGTGGTCGTACTGAGATTGGATTGAGAAAATAAAATTGATCAATTAAGTTTTAGGTTGGAATTTCTTGAATTGAGTCAATTTTAACTCAATTAAATCGACTTAATTCTAACTAAAACTAAGATCAAAAACCTTAATTAGGTCAAAAAAACTGACCTACAATCTTTATGGGTCAATACTACAGTGACAAGAAGTGGCGCCGTAGTGCTGGCCGTATTAAAAAAAAATTCTCTAATGCCCAGTTGATAGCACTATGATACTAGTATATGGCACCGCGGTACCATCCTTCCACTGGGTGGCATTGTAGTGCCACTGGAATGGCATTGCAGTGCCACCTATTCTATAGTATGGCACTGCAGCACCACTGATGTGGTGTGGTGCCACAACGCCAGTCTGTTGTGGCTCGGTACTGCAGCGCACGCCACAGCATCAAGTCTCATCTTTTAGTGTTAATTATCCAATTTAAAATCAGGTAACTCAAACTTAATGCAATTTTTCGCCTTTTTTTATAAATATTTTTGATTCAAAACTCAGAATTCAACCCGCAAACACTCAATATCTCAACAAAATCATGAAAAATTCATCAATCATATATGTTATATCTAAACCCTAAAAAGCTAAATAGGTAAAGATATCATAAAATAGAGACATGCATGATTATCCTAAGCAATTTAACATGATTTTCTTCTCTGATACTACTTGTTGAATATGCATAATGGATAGTTAAACCAAATATAATCCTAGAATCTATCACGTCAAATTGTCAGGAAAAGATTTATTGAGAAAAAATTTGTAACTAACTTGGATCCATTGTGTTTGATAGCAAAAGATGTGATTGTGTAAGAGGAAGTGATGTATTAATTAGAACCTAAGGGTAAAAGGTCTTCCAAAGCCAGAACACTCTATATATACTCAATGAGATATCTCTCCGTTGATAGAAATAGAAGAGAAGAGTATACGTTCTATTTGCCTTGGGAACCAAAATCCTAATAGTTATGTCCTTATATACTGACAGCCAATAGAGACCCCATCAATCTTTATTAGTCCAGTATTAAGTAACTACACATTACACAGTTCATACTTAATTAGTAATTTTCTGAGTTCATAATTAGATCACTTAACGGCCTCACTTTATTAGACAGCTCTTACTCTATATAATTGTGATATACACGTGTAACCTATAATAGGAAACCCAACATTTCTTGCTCTTTTACAGAGTATAGTTCAAATATTAGTCTACTTTCGATCCAGAAAAATTCTAATAGAAAATGTACTTCATCCACCGTTAGTTATCCAATTAGCCAATCGGAGTATATATTAAACCAGTAATTCTCACTTCATGTGGACCAATTAAATAATTTTACAGTCATAAAATTATAATAGTTATATATATATATATATATATATATATATATATATATATTATCCTTTCGAAGTTTTAAGCAAGTCCAACAATGTGATTGACAATTTAAAGATGAGATGTGGTCAAAAGAAGTAAAAGAATATATGTATGCTTCTATATATATGTACCAAACTTTAGACAAATAACCAATTGTTACTTTTTTTTTTTTTTTTGGCTCTATATAGAGGTGAAGGAATTTGGCAAAGGTGATATGTGTTACCTTCACTGCTTGAATTTTTAGTGATAGCATATCTCTCGTAAAGATTATATATGTCTCTATCACTTTTTTCCATCTTTGTTTCTATTCACATTAGCTATGATGTATTTAGTCAGCCTGTTTAACTCAATTCGATGGGTGGATTATTAATTTTGACCTTGTTTCTATTCACATTAGCTATGATGTATTTAGTCAGCCTGTTTAACTCAATTCGATGGGTGGATTATTAATTTTGACCTTTTTTTAATATATGAGATGAAAATAAGGATAATCTATAAATTATCAACAAAAGTAAGACTTTTAATATCATGTTGTTTAGTGAATATTTTGGAGTTTCAAAATTATCTCTCACTCAATTTTAGTGGAAAATTTTCTACCATGTCAAAAAAGTTAAAAGTAACGGAGGTGGAACCAAGAAGGCAGTCGAACCCCAGTCTAATATTGGTCAAAAATTTTTGACTGGTGACTTCGGCCCCAGTCGAACGATAAAAATTTTTCGGCCACCGGTTGAAAAATGATCAAAACAACCGGGGTAGATGATCAAATAAGTTCGAATATAGTCAGTCAAAAATGATCGAAAAATACTATGCCGAAATCGGGACTGGCGGTAGTGGCTAAAGTAGTTTGAAGTTTATTCAAGAAATAAAGTACCAAATAATTTTATATGTGTGACATAATAATGTAGATTAGCCTTGAAAACATTAATAATTGAGTCACATTTTTCGTTGTAAGAGTTTAATAGAGCTCCTAGGTCTAAATTCCATATTACGTGATACAAAACATAATCTGTCATTTATTTTACTTTTTTTAAGAGGGCCGAACAAATTATTTATAAGTGCTTTTCTTGTTTAGTTTATTAAATTATTTTTTGTGAGGTGAAAATGTAGTGTACTTCTATCTAAAGTACATAACAATTATTACAATTTAGAGGTGTAACGGAAAAATATCCATTACTTGATCGCAAAAAGTTTTATTTGAGAGAACTTAAAAGGTATTTAAATTTCAAGTTAATTGAGTTAAATATTTTATCACTCTGACAACATCCTATCAACAAAATTTGGTGTCGTGATTGCTA
>JXTB01000363.1:195446-258509 GCA_002914805.1 Parasponia andersonii
TGTGCTCCAAGGAGGACTTTCATTTTGATAGTCCAATTATCAAAGTTATTACCTTGAAGTGGTAGAACTTGAAGAGATGTTAAACTACCGGCAGCCATAACTCTTAACGGAGTGAGTTTTGGAGAATTTTGACCACACAGATAGATCCAGAATGCCGAAAAATCTTAAGATTGACTTGTATATCGACCCGGTCAAAGTCAACGCTCGGTCAACAATTGGTCAACGGCTCTGACGACTTAGTCAACGGCGCGGTCAAATAGCTTTGATGGCTTGGTCAATGGCTCTGATGGCTCGGCTTTGATGGCTTGGTCAACAGCTCTAACGGCTCGGTCAAATAACTCTGACTCCGCTCAACTCAGTGAGTTGACTCAGTTTATGGCAACAAACTTCCGATGACTCGTTCTGACACGTTCGGACTCCGATTGGGCTGATTTTTGTGGCAATGTGTTTGTCTCGTCGAGCTCTTCGATTTGATATGTAATAGTAGTGTGTTTGGAACAAATAGCTAATACTCTCAATCTCAATAATTCTTTTCTGATGTGGAAGATCAGTCAAAGCTGCAACCACAGAGCATACTTAGAATTTCAAGAGAACTCATAACCTTGCTCTGATACCACTTTGTTGGAAAGTAAAACAAACTTTATTATTCACTCAAATACTTTTACAAGAGAAAATTCTCAACTTCACTCTTCAAGCTCACTCACTCACTCACTAGAAGCTATGCTTCTTTCTCTCTTCTCTTCACTCTTAGAAGCTTTGCTTCTTACTTGATGCTTAGAACTCAAATGGGGAGGGGTATTTATACTACATGAGAAACAATGAGAACCACACAAATAAATAATTACAAAAATCCTTAAATCACACATATTTTCTTCTACACACTTCTAATAATAATCAAATAATTCACATGTAAAAAGCTAATATCTACCTAACACTAGAAGATTCTAGGTGGAAGGCTTCTTTAATTTGGACTTCGGCTTTTTCTTTTGTGAGTTTTGCACTTGGGCTAACTCCAACTTATTGGGCCTCATGTTGATGGACTTAAATATTTCTTATGGGCTTAAACAAGTTTATTTTCAACACTCGCTCCTGTTGCACCACCAGCGCCACCATACATCCTTCTCGTCAGCCTGAACTATGACTAGCTAGCATTAGTCTTTAAGTTGCTTCCGCTTCCCGTTCAACAATGTGAATGTGCTCCTCACTACTATGCATAACCAGCAGTCACCAAGTCCTTCATGCAAGAGCAACATCATCTCTATCGGAGATCTCTGAGGAAAGGTATCAAGTTAGGGTGAAAGTTTATATGGAAAACTTTGATTGTGTCATACTTTTTATTCCAAGGGTGATAAAATATGGAAGAAGGTAGATTTATAGTATGATAGTTTTGAAAACCCTTCCAGTCGTGGAAGCTTACCTCATAATTGGGAATTTGGATAACCGCAGTATTCAAACTCGGGAATAAGGCCAAATTAATCACGGAGATCGGGAATTATATGCACTTTCAAAGTTCAAATAGATGGACTCTAGACTTGGCAATGGAAAATCAACACCTTAACTTTATGTTAGACTAATTAATATGACCTAAGATTGGAATTCTGGGATTTAGTTATTCTCACTCAAATAGCCCGCGGTACAGGGATTCTTGAGAATATATATATATATATATATATATATATATATATATATATATATATACACTAGTCTAAAGCTACTTTTGCAAGAATACTGGTGAATGTTGATCTATCTTTTCTGCTATTGATCCTTTTTTATTTATGGTGGACAGGGATCAACATTGTTTGTTTACCCTATAAACCATGAATTCGCTAGCATTTTTTTCTCACTGTTGTTCTATTGGCTATTCCCTCACCAATGATAAATGGAATGGGATAAAGATGTTGAGGAAACATAACCTAAAAGCTCAAAGAAAGATTTTTTGCCACAAAGATACGGACCAGCTAGCTAAGGATGTTCATGATAATTAAGATACATAAGGAGATGTTGGTCAAGAAACTACTGGTTGTGTTCATGAAGATAAGCTACATGGAGGACCATGAAACCCCAAGACTTGCATCTACCCAAGTTAAGACCCCACATGAAACATGCCCCTATCTCGGATCCAAGTCCGGCACGTAAAACCCCTTAAAAACAGTAAGGATAAAAAAGTCGTTTGGCCCAAATTTGAGAAAAATAAAAATAAATAAATAAATAATAAAATAATAATAATAATATATTTAAAATTCGAATTTTGTACGAAAATGTGAGAATATTTGATATAGGGACTAAATTGTAAATTTGAAGAAAATTTTTCAAAGAAAAATTGAAAACTAGGGACTTATGTGCAAGTTTTAAAATAATTGCACTGCCCATTTAAGAGCAGCCACGTGGCCTGCTCATCTCTCTCTCTCTCTCTCTCTCTCTCTCGTGATTTCCCGGCCAAAACGCCGAAAAACCAGTGAAGCTCTGAGACACTTCCTGGTGTCGTCAAGTACCGCCATTACCCGCGATCGACAACTGGAGGTCGAATGATCCTTGCGCCGCTGTCCCTGCTGCCTGACAACGTCCTGTTCGCCGCCGATGATGCATAGAAGCCGCGAGCTATTTTCTGATGCTGGTGCTGATTCCGGCGACGTTTCACCGTGAAACTGATTGGGTTCAATACATCTAATCACAATCTTTAACGTAATATATATTCTTGACGCAATATTGCTCGTATTGAATTTCGCCATTTCTGTCAATTTTGAGCTATTTTAGTTTTGTAATTATATTTTTCAATCCGATCGTTAGATCGTAAAATAAACTTCATATTTACGATGTACTTGTGAAAACAAAAATTTTGATATATATATATCTATTTACTATATTTTGTGATTGGCACAAAAATCTAAATCTAACAGCTTAGATTATCTCGATATGCGTGTTATGAGCTCGGGTTCAGTTTGAGCCAGAATCGATCAAATTATATGTCTAACCTAGTATTTTTAGGTATTCTAAATTCAATGGAAAAGTCCATTTTACGATCTGAAGCTCCGATTAAAAATCAAGTTCTTAAACCTATCAATCAAAGATTCGAAAACGACGCCTAATCCTCTAAATGACACCCGAACGATGCCAAACATCCTTTTTAGCACCGTAACGCTATTAGGACACTCAATTGAGGTAGGAGTTCAATTACCTAGTTTTATACATGATTTAATTTAAAATTTACATTATGACTATTTTGTGAAAATTCGTGAATTAAATAATATTTTAATGAACTATTGGAAAATTTTGGATTATTTTGGAATTGGATTATACGACTTCTATACATATTTTTAAAATCATGATTTTGGGGTGATTTAGTGAATTTCCTACCCAAAGTATAGTAAATTCTAGAATAAAATCAAGCATAGTTTTAAAGCATTGTTTGGTTATGTTCTGCATGATTTTTACATATATCTTGTTACATGTTGTATGTATCATAGGATCATACATGAGATACATATTAGACATCGCAGTATTGTAGTAGGCAGACTAGTATACCTGCTCTCGGTGAGAGTTCCTAAACCCATGCGGGATTTTTCTGATTATTCCCATTCAGTAGGTGTAGGTATTCTATTGCCTCTCCGATTTGATAGGCTTAGACATATGGGTGTCCCTACAGTTTTCTTGGATAGGCATCAGGCAGAGTACTTAGTACACGTAATACGAGTTACTCTAGTTCGTAATTAGAGGATGTGAGCTCATGGGATAGGTTGATTTATGATATGTACAATCTTATAATTTTTTGTTTTAGTTTTGAGCATATGATTATTATAGAGAATAATTATTTTATAAACTTAGTTTATAAATGGAATTTGTAAAAGGTATTAACCATACAGGTTTAATAAAATTGCATCTATTCAAAAAGGTAATTGAGTTTCTACTGAGCATTCACGTGCTCACCCTCTATTTCCTCCCACTTTTAGGTGTTGATTTATTTTGGGACAATTGTTTTAGTGGTTTGGCAAGCTTATTTGACTTATATACTTCGTCTTCCACATCTTCATTGATTGGTTCCGATTCTATACTATTCTTTTCTTTTTAAATCAAATTTATTTACCCAATTATAATGTATTTATTAAGTAGATGTATGAGGATAAATTTTGCTATTAAATTGAGTACTTAGAAATACAAATGATTTTACATAAATTATTTGAACATTAGAGTTAGGGTTTAGTTAGATTCGTTTCTCTATAATTTATAAATTTATAAATGTTTCTAAACTAATTAATTAGACTTTCTTCTAAACTTTAAATAAAGGATTTTTCTTAAAAGAAAAAAAATTAAAATTAAAATAAATAAAATTTTTTCTTGATTTTGAAATGTGCTTACTTTAGAGAACAAAAATCTAAAATTTCAAGTATTCGATTTTCTGAAATTTTAAAAATTCACTGTTTATTACTATTTTCACATAAATTTACTAAAAATCATAGTCTTCGATTTTTTATCATGACACGGCACCTAACCACATCCCGAGCCCAGTGCACTGCACTTCTAGTCGTGAGAAGAGTCGTGATCGAGATTTACAAATTAATTATGCAACCCAAGACATCCCAAGTACTGGTAGAAGAATATTGTTGTTGCTAGCTCCAGTATTGATACAGATAATAGTACTAAGGAGAATGAGTTATGTTCAGTGGATGGATCAGCACAGACAATGATCTGCAAGACTATAAAATTGAGGATCCTCCAATTTTTGAATTGTTTGAGCGAAAATGTATACGCTTATAAGTGGAATTGCATGGGATGCTTAATCCAACCCAGAAAGATGAACTATGTCTAGTTGATTAAAGAACTTGCAATGAAAGTTTTAAAATATTAAGCATAAAATTAGATAGAAATAGCAACAAGTTAGTCATTTTAAGTCCCCAGTTCTGGGATCGAAAGTATAATGTGTTTACATGAAGATCCTCGGCTGAATTGTTTAGGAATTGGGAACAAGGGAAAAAATAAACATTAAAACATTTTTGCCGTAATGTTCGTCCAGACATCTACTTGGCTGAAATAATGGTTGATCCATCTGTTATTTATGTTGGCATTTGTGCCATATAAGCTTTTTTTTCTATAATATTTTAAGTTCAATAAAGATGTATTTTTATCTATATCATGCAACATTCATAATGGAAGATTATTAACATCAATGTAAAATATTCCAATAAAATACCTTGAGGTTCCAAGACTAAAAAATGATAATAGAATTATTCACGTAAAAGCAGCTACATATAATTTATATTTAGTCTATGAATAATAATTCATAGCTCATAGCTAGACCCTATATCCGGTGTAACGATTGTGGCATCTTTCTCTTTCAATTAGTAGTGATGAGTCCAAAATTATTTAAGTATTTGACTTTAAACATATAACCAAGTGAATGTTACACTTACAGAACATGACTAAGTGAAATATGTTTTTATGCAAGTACCGTGTTAATAACTGTAAAACTCCTTAATTTTTATAAGGGTAATCTGGCCTTTTGACTCAATTTTTTTTTCAAAAAAAAATAATAAAATTTGAATTTGGGCAAAAATGTGAAAATATTTGAAAAAAGGGACTAATTTGTAATTTAAAATGATAAAATTGAAACAAAATTGAAAAAACAAAGACTTATGTGCAATTTTTAAAAAAGTTGCGTAGCCCATTTATCAGCAGACGTGTGACCTGCATCACTCTCCCTCAACTCACCTTCTCTCTCCTCTCTCACGATTTTCCAGTGAAAACCAACCAAAAAATGCCAAGTTCCGGCAAGCCCAGGACCAGATGATCCTCATGCCACTGTCCCTGCCACATGAAATGGTTCTATTCACCGTCGGTGATGCCAATAAGCCAAGATTATTTTTCTAACACTGGCACTGATTCCAGCAACATTTTGCTGTGAAATAGGTCTCGTCTGACTCCTCTCCTTCCAAATAATCTCTTGGTAGGTGTCTCGTAACTCAATTTTACTCCGTTTGATTTCGATCTTGTTGGACAGTTTTGAGTATATTTTGTTTCGGTGTTGACTTTTTGATCATATCGTTAGATTATAAAACTATTATTATTTTTAGAATCTACATTAAAATGATGAAAATGAGATATATATATATATATATTGACTACATTTTGAAACGGGCACGAAAAATGAAATCAGACGGCTCATATTTGCCTCAATTTGCGTGCTGTGGGCTTAGGCTCGATATGGGCCAAAATTGGATAAATTATATGTCTAACCTAGCAATTTTTAGTGCTAAAAATTCAGTGATATAGTCCGTTTCACAATTTGAAACTCTGTTTAAAAATCAAATTTTCAAACCTATCGATTAAAGATTCAAAAATGACGCTCGACTCTCCAAACGACACACAAATGACGTCAAACGTTCTCCATAGCACTGTAGCACTATTTAGATACTCATTTGAGGTAAGGATTTGATTACTTAATTTTAAAATTAATTTAATTCATAAATTTACATATTTTCAATAAATATAGAATTTTTTGATTTAATTTCTAAAAATTGTATTTATATCTATTTTTTACAACTTTGGAATTCCGGCCATGACAATAACCTATATTTACAAAAGTACAATTAATAATATCTCTCTTAATATATTATTATAAATTATGATATTTGAGTTGTTAATAAATATAACTGTATGATTTATTAGGTAGACCTTGGTGGTTTAGTAATTTACTCTCATAGATATAGAGAATATATATTTATAGATATGAAAATCATGAATCTTGTTTGTCTAATAGTTAGTCTCATCTTATTAAGACACAAGTACTTGGATAATTCAATTTTAGCGCTAAATATTTAACAAAGAAGTTTATTAAATTATAGTTTTTTTGAAAAAGAAAAAAGTATCCGTCAAATGTATGTAAAGTAATAAAGAAACAAAATAACTAAAAGGACAAGACAATAATTTTACCTAACTTTGGTTATTGATATTTTTCATTAAGACGGATATCGATATATCTAATTGCTAATTGTGTCTCTTAATATATATTTAATTTAAGAGTTTTTTTTGGACCTCAGTGGAATAGACCATTATTTTTATTATATTTTGACTAATTAATTAAAGTTAATTAAAATTAGACCTAGTATATTATAGTTAAATTAAAATCAAAGTTTTATTATAAAATTCTAAGCTCAAAGTACCAAAAATTGATGAATCCTAAATGGGTTGAACTTTCTAAAAAAATGCAGACTGATTTAAATAAATATCACTTTTTAAAAGTTTGTTTAAAAAAATAATATTTTAATAAATATTTGGAAAAATATCACTTTTCTTAAATATTAGTATTTTTCAATGGTACTTAATATAACCAGTTAGATTCTTTAGTTTAACTAATCTAGTTACTCGAGATAACTTAATAGGTTACTTTAAGTATCTCATCAATTAATAAAAAGTGGTATTTTTTAAATATTTTAACAGTACTATTTTTTAATTAAAATCTGAAATTTTTCAAACAATTTTAAAATCTACATTTTTCAAATTTTTTTGAAAAATTACTATAAAAAATCAAATTTTTTCTAAAATCAGCATAATAAGTCTCTTGCATGCTTATAAAGTAATTTATGGACGACTAAAGAAAATGTTAGAGGGTCCAATCACTGGGCCCTATACTTGAAATACAAAAAGGGGCAAGAGTCTCAATCATGATGGTCTAGCAGAAATTTGAAAAGAGCTTGGTATCACGATCCAAACCCTAGCGTAGTGGCAAAGGAGAATTTCACTAGAATTAGAAATTTCTTAATTTATAAAGAAAAAGTTTTAAGAGTTTTAAATTTTTAAAACAGCACGATAAATAAAAATATTTAGAATTCCAACCAGTGAACCTGTCCCATAGTTTATAGTCATCAATAAACATAGACTGAATAATTATTAGAAAAAACCAAATTCAAATATTAATCGAGCATCATCATTCACACCTTAACATCAAGCTAGTATGACATATATAGTTTATAGACATATTCAAAGTAGCATAGTCCATTTATTTAACAAAACATAGGCACAAGCCTCAAATTTATACTCCTAGAATTTCTAAGTTACGAACTACAAGTAAAAGACAGCTTCTTATTCCACTTATCAATCATCAATGTCATGCTGGACACCACATATGGAGAAAATAGGAAGAGTGAGCATAAAATGCCAAGTAGGTTACCTAATTACCCTTTTTGGGAAAGCCTTTTTATAATTCTCAAAACATCTACATAATTAGTAGTACTGAAAAATATTTTTATAAATATTAAGGTTTCAAAATATATATAGAAAACTATACTAAAAACCAAAATCAGACATCCGGGTCAAAACACATAGAAAATCATAATAAAACAAGCATAATCCATATTACATAAATAATACCTCACATGAGCTCTCACTATCTCATCACGACTAGAGCAACTTATACTGCATGTATTGAGTGCTCCCTACCTGACATCTATCTCTGAAAATCGGAGGAACACCTATGTGTCTAATCCTACCGAGCCAAAGGGGCACCGAATGCCTACACCTACCGATAGGAGATAGTCAAAAAACAAATCCTGCACAGGTTTACAAGCTCTCATTAAAAGCGGGTGTACTAATGTGTCTACTACAATACCGTGATGCCTAAGATGACTCCCATGCATGATCATATGAAATGTGCAGTATGTAGAGTCTCAAACAACCATGTAGTAGTTTAACATTCTAGACGTACCCTGATTTTTAAATAGAAATTCATTTTGTACTTAAAATCCAAAAGTACAGTTCCTATGGTTCAGCAAAATCCCAAGTCGTATGGTTTAATCAAATCCCAAGTTTAAAACTTGTACAAAATCATATATAAAATATGTAGAACAGTCCACAATGATTTGCAAGTTCAAAGTTCATTAGAATAATTACTCAAATAATTTAATTTAATAAAATCACGAAGTTTCATTTTTCAAAATAAATTCTAATTTTAATGAAAAATAATATAAAACAAGGAAATCGAATCCCCCACCTCAAAATAGTAATTATGCTGAGTTGACGACGCTAGAAAAATTCTTTATTGATCAACTGATAGTTCAGACGGTCGTTTCTAAATCCCGAAACGTTCACTTGAAAAAGTGAATTTCTAAACAAAGCCTCAGATTGAGAAACGAGTATCACCAATGAATTTAGAACATCCAAAAATATTGGGTTAGACATAGAGTGTGTCAAAAACGGGTTCCGGTACGGAACCGACCCGTGGCACGCAAAACAGTGAGATTTAGAAGCTATTTTCTCAATTGTCGTGCTACTACGGAAAATAGTAATATTTTATATTAAAATTCATCTTCCGACCTCACTGAATCCAAATTCAAAGTCAGAACTCAGTTTCGAGGTCTCGAGCATTAAATGGGCTCAAAAATCCAAAAATTATAAAAATACCACTATTTCAATTCGATAATTAATGATCTTCAGGTTACCATTTCAACACTTCAAAATCATGAGATTTCTTGTTTTAATCTCCTCTTTCACATGGTATAATTTTCTCAAGATAAATAACTCAATTCCAAAATAATTAGGAAAATACTACAAAAATTTAACATTATAAAAATACTATAGTAGCCAACTTCTCACCGGAGCCAAGTTAGAAGTCGTGGGTGGTCAAAAATAAAAGCTAACGACGAGATGAGTTGAACGGCGCCAGAGTTAAGCTGATTAGACGCCGGGCGGAGAAATGGTGGCTGATTATCCAATTGGCAAGCAATGGTTTCGCGTGGTCGGATCACGAGCCCAAATTGAGAAACGGATGTCACTACTAAATTTAGAACACTCAAAAATATTGGGTTAGACATAGTTTATCAAAAATGGGTTCCAATACGAAACCGACCCGTAGCATGCAAAACGGTGAGATTCACGGGCTATTTTCTCAATTTTCATGCTACTTCGGAAAATAGTGATATTTTATATTAAAATTCATCTTCCGACCTCACTGAGTCCAAATTCAAAGTAAGAACTCAATTTCGAGGTCTCGAGCATTGAAAGGGCTCAAAAATCCGAAAAGTATAAAAATACCACGTTTTGAAAATAATTAGAAAAATATCACTTTTTCAATTCGATAGTTTACGATTTTCAGGTTACCATTTCAACAATTCAAAATCATGAGATTTCTTGTTTCAATCTCCTCTTTCACATGGTATAATTTTCTCAGGATAAATAACTCAATTCCAAAATAATTACGAAAATACCACAAAAATTTAACATTATAAAAATACTATAGTGGACAACTTCTCACCAGAGCCAAGTTAGAAGTCGTGGGTAGTCGAAAATGAAAGCTGACGACGAGATGAGTTGAACGGCGCCAGAATTGAGTTGATTGGACACCAGGCGAAGAAATGGTGACCGATTTTCCAATTGGCAAGCAATGGTTTCGGGTGGCCAGATCATGAACTCATATTGAGAAACAGGGTCACTACTAAATTTAGAACACCCAAAAACATTGGGTTAGATATAGTTTGTCGAAAATAGGTTCTAGTACAGAACTGACCCGTGGCACGCAAAATGGTGAGATTCACATGCTATTTTCTCAATTTTCGTGCTACTTCGGAAAATAATGATAATTTATATTAAAATTCATCTTCCAACCTCACTGAGTCCAAATTCAAAATCAGAACTCAGTTTTGAGATATTGAGTATTAAATGGGCTCAAAAATCCAAAAATTATAAAAATACCACATTTTGAAAATAATTAGAAAAATACCACTTTTTCAATTCAATAATTAATGATCTTTTGGTTACCATTTCAACACTTCAAAATAATGAGATTTCTTGTTTCAATCTCCTCTTTCACATGGTATAATTTTCTCAGGATAAATAGCTCAATTTCAAAATAATTACGAAAATACCACAAAATTTTAATATTATAAACATACTACAGTAGTCAACTTCTCACCGGAGCCGAGTTAGAAGTTGTGGTAGTCAAAAATAAAAGTTAACATCGAGATAAGTTGAACGGCACCAGAGTTGAGCTGATTAGACGTCAGGCGGAGAAATGGTGGCCGATTATCTAATCTGCAAGCGGTGGTTTCGGGTGGCCGGATCACAAGCTGTCGGCGGCAAAACAGGGCGGCGATCGTGGACGTTGAATCATCGAAGGATGGGAAGGAGCACGGATGGGCGCGTCGGGCTGCTCAGTGGCCAAAGGAGCCGCGATTGAATAGTGGCAAAGAATGGGGTTTAGGGGACCTCTGCGGAGAAGAAGAAATAAAATAGGGATTTAAATGCAATTTTTGGAAATTGTTGTAGTTGGACACGTATCACTACCTAACTAGACCAAAAAAAGTTTCTGAAATTCTACTTTGGCTTTAATTTCTAAAAAGATTCTTTCACTTTAATTCCTCTTTAATTATATTTTTGTCCCCGATTTGTAATTCCTTTTTCACTTTTGCCCTAAATACACCTAGATTTTATTTTGTCTAGGTTCAATACCAATAACTTAATTAAAAATATTTTCAAATTTTTATTTAATCAATTCAAAAATATAAAATTACCAAAATGTCCTTGAATTAAAATTACTTAATTACCCCAAAAAATTTAGGATTTTACACTTGCAGTAAGGAGTCCCACTTTACGTGGGACTTTGAGTTTTCTGCTCTTTTGCTTATTTGTCTTTGTTTTCTTGCTTTGGTTATTCTAGAAAATGTATATTCCAATTAAAAGGGAAAAACTCACTCATAAGAGTTTGAATAGAACTAGGATTTTACTCAAATTCTATTATAAATGGATACTATAGGATCGTCGAAGAATCATAAAATTCATTCCTCTTGGCAACACTTTCGCAAGATTAGAACATGGGATTTGGAGAAATCCGGTGAAAGTAGATTGAAACGAGCTTCAATTATTGGTGTTCAATGTGAGATTTACAAAGAAGACCACACTCTGGAGATTTCATTCTGCATCTTGCCGGAAAATCTCTTGATTTGGAGGGAAGTACTTATATTCTTACTTATTGTAATTGATGTATAAGGAATTAAAATCAGATCGTTCAAAAGGGAAGATGGCGGGAAAAAAAATTTAATATATATTCCGCTACGTACCATTTAAAATTTAAAAGGATATTTTTCATATAATTTATGGATATTTTTGGTATTCTTTAAACTTGAATGCGATAGTGGTTGATCGTTGTTCGAGTAACATTCCTTATCTTGGGTTGATTGTTTCTAACAAATTTACTTATTTTAAATTCTTGATACTTTGAAACAACAAATAATCGACTTTTTTCATACTAACTTGGAGCAGAAGATTACTTGTGTCTATGCCATTGTTTACTACAAGAGATGATGTAATCTTTGAAGATGATCTTCATCGTCTGTCTAGGGCTGGTCCCAAGCTATGGATGGCAAAAAAAAAAACAATTAAAAAAATTAAAAAATTAAAAAAAATTAAAAAGGCAAGCCTTCTTGTGTAGCTTCATATATATATATATATATCTATATATATATAGAGAGAGAGAGAGAGAGAGAGTGGAAATCACTATGGTAGAACCCAACATTTTGACCCCGGCGATTTCATGTACTCTTAACTGTTGGATTATTTTCTTACCACCCATTTGTTTTATGTAGCAAAATATTATGATGTATTTGTCAACACGTTATTATTTAATGAATTTTTAGTTTCCTTTCCATTTAATGCTGTTAATTTGAACGTTGCCTTTGAGTTCTTTCTCATCTAGCCCTACCTTAATCAAAAAATAAATAAATAGATAAAAATAAATAACGGGAGATTTTAAAAATTGGAGAAAATATAGAGTTTGAGATCATGTAAAATTTGTGAAGGGATGAACCATTGCCTGCTACATTTGCCAGACGTTTACAAGTTTGCTCCACTGATTACAAACTGATATGGGAAATAAATTGTGCAGCTTGGAGCCTTTTGTTAATATCGCAGAGGATAATATCGATCCGTGAATAGCACTAAAAGTAGTGCTTATGTTAAATTTTCTAAGTTTTTTTTTTTTTGGCTCAAATATTGGACTTGCTTTTGTTAATTTTTTAACGTTGAACAATACATTTGAGGAATCACCCAGTTTTGATTCACGGTAACAGACGAAGTTATGAGAAGCATTGGTTTCTTTCATCCATGTATAGTACGAGGAGTACTAGTTTTTTGGATCCTTGTATTACAAATTGTATATATATACCCCTTCCAAAAAAATGCTGTAGATGGTTAGTTGCTCTGATTGGCAGCACCGAGCTAGTTGTTTGGTTGTTTGCATTAGAAAATTGCAAAGATGGTGCTTTTTGCTGAACACTGGCATTTCGCAGCGGCTAAAGCTAGAGTTTTTGCTGTGATTGGTGATTGTTGCTCTCGTATTCTCAACTGTAATGTAGCCCCTAATACGAAGTTGTGTCAAACAATACCATGTCTATGAAAATCTCTGGTTGTAATAGTGTTGACAAATGCCTGATAATATTTTGTTATATAAAACATTTGAGGTCGGATAAGATAATTACCCAATGGTAATTATCAGTACAAACTCTCGCCTTGGGTTAAATGGGCCGAATGCATATGCCTACAAGGAGCCAATACATCTTATAATTAATGAAAATTAGGTCCTATACGGCATTTTTAGAAGAAAAAAAATTTGAAAATACAGTTGGTTGTGTTTATTGTAGATCGGTACAGTTTTTATTAGAAAAGTACTAATTTTTTAAATATATATATATATATATTTAGAAAAATATTATTTTTTAAATAGTAACTAATAATCGGTAACCAGTTTTTAGAAACTGGTAACTAATAACTAAAAGTGTTTATAATAAGTAATTGGTTACTAATTTTAAAAAACTGGTGACTAGTTTCTATTTTGAAAATGGTATTTTTCTAAAAACTTTTTAAAAATTGATATTTTTTAATAAAAAT
Organism: Parasponia andersonii; assembly: GCA_002914805.1. Classification (NCBI taxonomy): domain Eukaryota; kingdom Viridiplantae; phylum Streptophyta; class Magnoliopsida; order Rosales; family Cannabaceae; genus Trema; species Trema andersonii. Next base: position 209,313 of record JXTB01000363.1, read on the forward strand.
CGTACTAAAATTGAAAAACAAAAAAAAAAACGCAACTTCCGCATTTTTGTAATCCTTTTTGGTTTTCATAAATTTTTAAAAACCAGTGTAATTACAGTGAAGCCCATCCTTCTTTGTTGTCAATGAGCTTCTTGATGAAAAGCTATTTTGAGGTGTTTTAATAATAATTTGTTATGTACATCACATGCTTCTTTTGGCAACTTTTCGACTCGAAAACCTTCGAGCAACCAAATTCATGGTTTCTTCAAGCATTAAGGGCATTATAGTCAATGCCTTTCCATACCCAAATCAAGTTTTTCTCGTTGAGACATGATTTTCTTGCAGCCCCAAGTGGTTTACTTTTTTTTTCCTATACATTTTCGGTTAGATATTTTTGCGGTAAAAATTCCAAATTTAAACTTGCGGTTTAGTTTTGTTGTGTTTGTTTTTGTTTAGTTCAATTATGTTTTTTTTATTATTATGAAATTTATACATAAACTAGCCTAATTAAGATTCAAATACTTCCCCTCCCACATACTCACAAACACTCTCAAGAATGCTATACTAATTGAACTATCTTAATTGGCTATCTTATTAGGCATATTTTACCAATTTCTCTTTCAAATTAATGGTAACTACTAATTCACATTTAGAATAATTACTAAAATCCTTCCCTTCCCACATACTCACAAACACTCTCAAGTATCCTATACTAATTGATCAGCTGCCTTAATTGGCTTTAGTTCAGTTATGTTAACAGCTCTAAAAGTAAACTAGCATTCTGCTTATTTATTTTTTGTAATTATTCTAAATGTGAATTAGTGGTTACCATTAATTTGAAAGAAAAATTTGGTAAAATATACATGATAAGATAGTAAATTTAAGGTGTATACTCCTCTCAATAATTTTTTATAAAATATGCATATACCCAGTGTAAAAGATCAAACTACCAATAATTCTATATACCCTATATGTCTCTTAACCTAATCTCCTTTATCTTCTCCTCTATGTCTCTTTATTCTCTCAAACTCCTCTAGGCTTCTGTAGAAAAGAAATTTAAATGTCGTAGGTATAATTTAAAATAGTTTATATTTGAGTTTCAGATATTTTGTGATGGATTCTCCATTAGAAATTAAATTTGGATCAATTCTATGAAGTTATTAAAATTTGGACGGTTTTTCACGATTAAAATCAAAAATTTCGATGCCAATTCGATACATTTCAATGCATTTCAATGAATTTCGATGCATGTTCAATGCTAATTAGATGATAATTCGATACCAATTCGATAACTATATAGTAATTTTTCATATTCCATTATAAAAACACACTTCATCAAAATAGTATTGAAATTCATCGAATTATCATTTAAAAGGCATCAAAATTTTCAATGACTATCAAGTAATTTTTTAGTGACAATTATCAAAGGGTCTTCATTGAATTTTCATCAAATGGGTATCAAATTAATGTCAAAATTCATCGAAATATTTGATGTTCATCAAGAAAGACCATTCAAATTGTCAAAAATTTGTAGAAATTGATCTGAATCTAATTTTTGATGCAGAATCTATCACAGAATATCTCGAAACTCGAATATAAACTATAGTAAATTATACCCATGACATTTAATACATAGAAATTTCTTAATCTGCAAGAAATTTCTTAATCTGCGCTAGAGAGATGAGAGTAAGAGAGAAAACTAAGAGATTTTAAGAGCGAGAGAGATGCTATGGGAGAAATTAACAGAAAAAAGGGGCATGAGCAAAGTAAAGGGGAAGACAAAGGGACTTTTCTCTATTTGAAATCGTCAAAGAGGGAGGGTCTCGAAGAGAAATTGATTTTTCCAGATCATATGCCTATATGCCTCCCCTTGTTTTTTTTTTTTTTAGGGCAATTTTGTCAATATACATATTTTACAAAAAATTATATATCTCAAATTTGTTATCTTATTATGCATACTTTAAAAAAGTTCTTATTTGTAAATAATTTTAAGTGTAAACCAAATATTTAGTTTTTCTATATCATGTAACTAGAGGAAAATATAGACTTTTTAACTTTAAACACAAGTATAATCTAAGAAAAATAAAAACGAGTATTCATTTAAATATGTTATTTAGAAAGTTTATTTATCAATTCCAAGAAACATCTACCACCATGCTAATAGGTGGGATGGTAATGCGCTCCCTCCTCCCTCGACCGAAGATCTTGGGTTCGAGTTGTTACTACCGTAGTAGTCTGAGATTTATGGGTAATCCACTTCGAAAGGGATCCATTAATCGACACTGTCAGGGTTATAAAAGTACATCAGTTTCTAACCCTACAACTTTTCTTTATTATCAAAAAAAAAAATTGTAAGAGGATTTTGATGAGAATGGAGAAGTTTAAAAGCCTTTTGAAAATGAAAAAAAAAAAAAAGAAAAAAGAAAAAAGGAAATTAGAGTGCGTCCTTGTTTTACACCTTGTGTTATTAAATACCTTTTTTTCTTTTTTACAACTAATAATGGTAAGATCTCAGATATATGTTATTTTACACTTGATAATCTACTTATATTCCAACCTTAGTTAATATACTAAGAATATTAGTTTTTATAATGGTTCTACTGGTCATTTTACTTCAACATTTGAAAAACAGAAATTTACTTAACATTAGCTCTAAATTTGATATTTTGCTACAAGACTCAAATCATTTTTATTTCATTTTATCTTTTAGTCCATATTTTGAAAAATTAATGGGAAAATTTGATTTTATATGATAAAATTTCAAAAAAAAAATTGCAAAATCCTGAATTTTAAAATGTTTTGAAAAATATGAAGTCATTTAGAAAAATACCACTTTTAAAGTATTTAAAAAAATATCACTTTTTTATAAATTGACAAAGTACTTGAGATAACCAGACAAGTCACTTAAGATAACGAGAATGGTTACCTAAAGTAACTAGATTGGCTACCCTAAGTAACTCGATTAATTACCTTGAGTACTTTTAAAAAGTATGAATTTCATAAGAAAAGTAGCATTTTTCTAAATATTTTTAAAAAGTCATATTTATATAAATCAACTTTTAAAAGATAATAGCTTTATAAATAAATCCAAGACTTTTAAAAGTTTCAGCCCATCCAGATTTTCAATGTGAAAAATTGACATAGTAGTAATTTTGATTAAAATAACTTTTTTAGGAGTTTTTAAAAAAATGATTTTTCTAGTAGTATTTTGTGACCCTGTGTGATGAAAGGTCACGTAATTTATGATTATTGATTAGTCCTAGAAAAGTTATAATTTTATAGTCACAAATTATGTAATCATTCGTCACACAATTTGTTATACTACTAGAAATATCGATTTGAAAAGACTACTAAAAACGATATTTCCTACCAAATTAGTATTACCTAGGTCGACCCTTTCAATTTTCTAAACTTTGGGCCTAGCCTTTTGTAAAAAGTCCTAAATTAATTCCAATAAAAAGTATTTATAAGAAATGGCTTTTTTTTAAGATCCATTCAAAAAATGGCCCTTTTTTACACATATTTAATAAATGATCATTTATAATTTTATTTATAAATAGCCTTTTTTTAGTTGATCTATTTTTTATAGCGTAAATCAATTTTTGAAATAGTAAATCAATTTTTTTTTAAAATAAATCAATTTTGTTTAAAAATAAATCAGTTTTCAAAAAATAAATTAATATATTTTGATATACTAAATGTGAAAAATGACCATCTTTTAAATAATTTTCAAAATTTGGTCATTTTTAACAATGTTTGAAAAACGACCATTTTATAAATTATGATTCAAAATTCGGCATTTGGCTAAAAAGTCCTCCGATAAATAAATTTATATATTTTCTTAATACAGTAGCTTAAATACATGGACGCATAGGATTCAAAATATATATCTATTACTATTACAGAAGAATGAATGTACACAGGGAAATGGGATTTATTCCAGCTGCTTGTTAAATATTTTATTATTTTTCTCCTTTTTTTCCTCTGTATTGGAGATTGGGTTTATTAATTTGGGCCAAGCCCAAATGTCAGGTGCTGCTTCTCAGAGTTTTTTTTTTTTTTTTGGTTAAATATAGTTTTTACAATCGTATCATTATATATTTTGTTACTCAAAATTTTCTTTTTTTATGAACTAATAATTACCAAAAAAATATTATATAAATAATAGTAAGTTGATCAACGGGAACGTGCCTAAAGGCTTAGTGTGTGTATACATATATATATATATATATATATATATATATATATTAAAAAGGGCAAAACATTTTTCAAAATCAAGTGTGAAAAGAAACCCACTAAAATTTCCCAAAGTTTTAGGTCCAATATAGTCTAACACGTGTGTACCGTACCCGAAAAGGAAAAAGGAAATATTTGAAAAAGCTGTTGTATTTTCACTCGTTAATGAAAAAGATCATTTTTTTCCCTTTCCTTTCTAATGATTGTTTTGTTTTAAATAATTAAATCATCTCTATCCTAATTTATCATTTTTACCTTTACCTTTACATATTATCAATTTAAAAGTAAATCACAGATATGACCCTATATCTGCTCTTCACAATTTCGGCTAAATAGCCAAATATCACATTTTAAGAAATATAAAATCAAAGTTAATATCAGTTTTAACGGGGCCTTAACAATATGGCAGTTTTTTGCACTCCATTTTAATAGAGAGCTTTTTGCAAAATTGCAGTCAAATGGTTGAGTTTTTAGTATACTGTGACCTGGCATGAAATACTATAAAAATAAGACCTAGGCCCAAAAAAATTACAAAGGAAAAAAAAGTTTATTACAAAATTCTAAGCCAAAGAACCAAAAATAAAAAAAATCTCGGATGGGCTAATTTTTTGAAAAATTCCAGATTAATTTAAAAAAATATCACTTCTGTAAAGTATTATTAGAAAAATAATATTTTTAAAATTTATATAAAAAAATATTTTTTTCTTCGAAATTGGTATTTTTCAATAGTACTTAAGGTAACCAATTAGGTTACTTAAGTAATCAGTTTCTTGAAATAACTGATCAAATTATGTTAGATATCTTGACTAAATATCTCATCAATTAATAAAAAAATAATATTTTTCTAAATATTTTTATAATTAAATCCAAAATTTTTCTGAACAATTTCAAATTCTGGGATTTTTCAATTTATTTGAAAAATTATCATAAAAAATCAAATTTCCTCTTTAAAAAAATACAATTTGAGCCCTGTTTCTTGAAATGTGACAATTAAAAGGTGGTAATTTGGAAAGGGGCAATTAAAAGGTGGTATTCTAAAACACGATGATCGAATTATGGTATTATTTAAAATCTGGGGTGAGCCCCACAATTTTATTATTTTATTTTTATATTATTCTTTTTGGGGGGGAACGAGGAACTCCAGTTGCCATCATTTCCGGGATACCACAAGGTGGTAGGATACTTATGGCTTCTAGTTTTTTTTTTTTTTTTTTTTACTTTAACTTTTTTTTCTATATATTTGTGGAAGGTAAGTGATCGAATGTGATTAAGTGGGTGACTGGTTGATAATACGATGAAGTCACCCATTGACTCGCTAAAAGTAACATTGTGGGTATCTGCTGGCAACTCATCAAAAGTTACCTAGCATGTGTGACGTGTCTATGTGACCATCTACAACTAGTTGACTGCCAAAATCAAACACCGGAGTAATCCAAAGTGGGAGACTATTTGTAACTTGCCAGTTTCACCCACCGGACTCTAAGACCACCAATGTTAAATCTTAAAAAAAAATTAATAATCAGCAAAAAAAAGGTGAGGGGGGGAATGTCTACATAAAAGGGGGGAAAATGTCTACACAAAAAGGGGGGAAAAAGAATGGATACCTACCACCTCTTAAGTTTGATTTTTCTTCTTTTTAATATTTATTTGCAGAAGTTTTTAATAAATGTTTCAGAAACAAAATAAAAAAGAAGCAAAAGAAGAGCCATTCGGCTAAGAAGCCCAAGATAATTTCCTCAAGAAACTTATAAAGAAAGAAAGGCCCAAAAAAAGAAAGGATTCTTACACACACACAAAAAAAAAGGCCCAAAGTTTGAAAAATGAGAAATTTTGGATGGGCTAAACTTTTTGAAAATCCTAGATTTATTATAAATTACTAGAGATAACTAATCCGTTACTTAAAAAAAGAGATTAAAAAAAAAATGGAAACCTACAACCTCTTAAGTTTGATTTTTATTTTTTTGTAATATTTATTTTCCAGAAGTTTTTAATAAATGTTTCAGAAACAAATAAAAAAGAAGCAAAAGCCCGAGATAATTTCCTGAAGAAACTTATAAAGAAAGAAAAGCTCAAAAAAAGAAAGGTTTCTTACAAAAAAAAAAAAATAGACCCAAAGTCTGAAAAATTGAAAAATGAGAAATTTTGGATGGGTTAAACTTTTTGAAAATCTCAGATTTATTATAAGGTACTTAAGATAACTAATCACGTTATTTAGAATAATCAAACAGATTATTTGAGATGACCAGACTCATCTCATATAACTTAAGGTTGATCGATAATGTGAGATATTTTATTAATTTGTAAAAGGTGATAATTTTTTAGATATTTATAAAAACTGCATTTTTCTAAATGAATCCGAAATTATTTTAGAAGATTTTAAATTCAGAATTTTTGATTTTTTTTGAAATTTTACAATATAAAATCAAATTTCATCGATAAAGAATTCACCAATTAATGGAAGGGTTAGAATCTAATATGTGAGCCCAAATGTTAGATCCAGAACAGCAGGTAGGAAACTAATTACGCCATATAGCAGTTTTAGAGGATGATATTCGTCTTTTTCTAAAGAAAATTGCTATAAAACTAATCTTGGTTTTTATAACCGCACTATCCCGAAAAAAAAAGGAAAAAAAAATACTGGGCAATTTAGAATTTTTCTTGGAAAAAAAAATTAGGGATCACTTGATTAAAAAATCTTGCTTCAGATTGGACAAATGGATCAACTTGGGATATTAAGCAATATGTTCTAACTTGTAGTTCTCGTAACCTTTTAAGGGCAGTTTAATACGATACTGCAATTCTTGAGTAAGAATGGATATCTTAATATATTTTCCTGTTTGTTAATTTTTTAATCTTAGTAAAGTAATCTCCGTAAAAATCATATCCTCTTACTGAAGAGAAATTAAAGTCACCAAAATAAATGGATTTTATGTCACTCTTTGTCCAAACTCCACTCTAAAAAAAAAAAAAAACATGATGAAACGAAAGGTACAAGTCCTATGCTCATGTTTTCCTCGCTGCCAATAGTCGTCTACAGTAGTCATCTTCGTTGGTCATCGCTGTTTGTCACCATCATCGGTTATCTCCATTGGTCACTACCATTGATCGTCACCAAAGTTGTTCGTCTTCTCTATAGATGTGCCCTAACTTTCATCTATTTTGCTTTACTTTTTCTCTCAAATTTCTTGATATTTCTTTTGATTAGAGTGAGTTGAGTAAAATTTCGTCAGATTTGAAGGTTGGACATGGAGATTATGGGGTATAAGAGTCTAGTTTTGAATTATGGGGATTAAGTTTCAATCACTGCAGTTTATTTCTTCACCTTCCCCCCTACCCCCTCCCTTCCTCTCTCTTTCCTATATATCATGAGATTATATCATCTCGGAGAAATAGCGTTTTTGCATCGAAGGAGCAAAATGTAAATGCTACTTCATAACATATATATATATATATATCTAGTTAGTATTTTTTTTATCTATATTATTTTGACCAACGAAAATTTATTATGTATTTTTTTGTATTAAAAATAATAAAGAGAAAAAATATTAATAATATTTATTTTTTTATATATTTTATTTTTAATCATTAGATCACCGATCACCATTAGATGATGATCTAACAACTAAAAAGAATACATATACATAAATTAAAAAAAAAATTACTAAATTGGCAATCATATATATATTTGATAAATCACATTATCTTTATTACCAAATCATACTCCCTACATTAAAACACAGTTTCGGACAGGAAGGAGAAAGTACAGGAGAAAAGTGGAAGGAAATTAAGAAAATATAAAAAGAAAAGAGGGAGTGAGAGAAAAACATTCAAATTATGAACTATCTGCATACCAAACTTTAAGGTAGTTAAATAAATAAATATATGGGTAAAATGAGACTATTGAAATAAACTAATTTTCCTTTCTTTCCTATTTACCACTCTGCAGTCCAAAAAAGAAATTACGCTCCTTTGTCTTTCACCTTTTCTACCTCCTCTGTCCATCCCTCCTATTATCTTCCCTTGCTACCCAACATAGCCTAAAAGCTTTCACACAAATTTATAACCACGAATAAAGGATACGAATACTCATGTACACATCACATATTTCTTAAATTATGTCGCGTAAAATGAAAAAATAAAAATTCTGTGTTTTATTTCTCTGGGCAACAACACACCAAATATGTTTTTTAATATTTTCTCTCCTTTCCCACTGCTATTTTCAAATGACATAGAGCCCAATTTGACAGTTGACACATACTAAACAAGAACGAGAAAAAAAAAAATAGGTCTGAAAGAAAAAAAGTAAAAAGAAATTTGCCGAATTGCAAAGGAGAAAAAGAAATTAAAAAAGAGGGAACAATCCGGTGCATTTATTTAAGTAGTCAAAGGTACAAGGACCACCCTGCTACAAAAAAGAATAAAGAACCTAGAAGCAGCGTCAATAATAATCTTAAACGAGGGGCTGAGTGAGAACGAGAATACCCACTCTTCCCTCACCAAGAATTTAAGCTACTTGATCAAAACAAATTTACATCAAATTCACTATTAAACCCAATCTCTCTCTCTCTCTCTCTCTCTCTCTCTCTCTCTCTACCCATTTTAAGATGTTGCAATGAAGGTTTCCCCTGCCAAAGAAGGAAAAATACTCCGGCCCGGTAACCTCAAGAATCACCAACTGTGCGTATTTGCCCCAATTTGAGGCCTGCACAAAGAATATGAATTTTGTGTTTTCTTAACCTAAGGTTAATCTGTCACTGCTCCCAGAATCAGAATCAGAATCAGAATCAGAGTCAGAATCAGAATCAGAATCAGAATCAATCTTTAGCTTTCCTTTTCCGTGTTGTTAGGACCCCCTTAGAGAAAATCAAAGTTAGCAAAGTCAGGCTCTAGACGATGGCACCAGAGAGCAGGTCAACCAAAAAATTGTCACTTCCTGGTATATCTAATAACGTAGTGGTTTTTTTTTTTTTTTTTTAATCTTTTTATTTTCAATCTAACCTGCTCTCTGACCCTAGAAATGAAGGGCCTCTGACTTTAAGGCGTTTTGGCCCAATCTCTATAGGGGTTGGTTCCCTCGTAATCTTCCCCAGTTCAAACTGGATCCTACTATCCTTCTTGGGCTGTTCTTTCTGTCTGTTAGTACTAGCCTCATTGGCCACTTTCTTGATTTTGATAGAGATGGGAATGGTACTTCCTCTGCCAAACCTGTCCGTCGAAGCATTCTCTGGAGCTCTATGATTAGTGGTGGTTAGTGTAGAATTTGATCCAACACTTCTGATGCAATCTGACGGCCCAGATCTTCCTTCAGGTTGAAGTTTCTTAAGTCGTTTGAACCCCTGCGCAGTATGAATATTAAAACTTAGTAACCAGAAAGAATAGTAAATATTAATAATAACTGATTTTAAGAAACTACCTGAAAATTCTGAAGGCCACAAATAGCTTAACTAGTAATTTTCTTAGAGGGACGCCAACTACAAGACTTTCTTTTCAGCTCAAGATAAGGGTTGTCTAAAACAATTGCTTCTGGCATTATTTGTGTTCAACGAAAGCGTGTATGTGTGTGTATATATAACATTCTAAAATTGTTCTAGAGCTCTCTGAGATTACAATTGTTCTCATTAAAAATATCACGTGAATTGGGAACTGAAAATTCTTACCGGAAACCAAGTATTTTATTATGAAATTAAAATGACACACTAAAACCATAAAAAGTTTGGAGACAATTGTTTGCACACAATGGGTTGTGAAAAAGAGGGGGAGAGAGAGAGAGAGAGAAAAATTTAAAGAACAATAACAAAGTAAACATGGTTCCTAAAATACCTAACAGAAATTATACACGAATTCTACTAGATACCTGGTGATCAGAATGCTTCAATAATATGCTATCACTCATGTTCTTCTTGTCCACCTTTTGTGTCGAACGTCGCTTAACCCTGAATATCTCTGAATCAGAACTGTCACTGTCTTGATCTAAAGCAGGCCTAACCACCTTTTCCTGAGAATTATCCTTATTTACACTCGAGTAATCATCACATGACGGGGAGGATAGAGTAGATTCAAGTGCACTCCGAGATAAGTCTTCTGAGAACTTTCTAAAATCATGATCTCTCACATTAAAGCTAGTGTTACCAAGTACCTGGATGGTAAGAACATGAACGCAAAATGTATTTACATCTAATTAGAATTTCAAACATAATGGGCACTCCATGTTACTTAAGCAAAAAGACTCCAATACAAAAATGTATTTCAGAATACAAAAGACACCCAATTCAAAGAGATATGTATCTTACATGGGTGGGAGCAATTAGGCTCTCCAGAGGCTCTGGAAGAGAATGAAGAGTGGATGTGGTACAAGAAGTGGAAGTTCCCAAGACTTCAGAATTTAAACTTGTTGTCCCACTATTCAACATAATTGCACTATACGAAATATTATCTAGCTCTTGTGATTGATTCTGAATTACATCACTAAGTTTGGGGACTGGCTCAAATTCTATCGTGCAGTAAGGAAAATATCCATCACCTTCAACTTTCTGAGACATATTTGATAATGGATATGGATACAAGTCATCACCATATTTAGATTGCTGATTAATCTGCTCCAGTATTCTATCTTCCCTTTCAAACTTCTTAGCTGCAATTTCCATTTCTGAAATATCCTCCCTTAAACAGAGAGTACAAGTTCTTCCACAGGAGAATTTATGAGACTCGACATCTGCAAAAAAAAAAAAAAAAAAAAAGGAACATTAGCATATACCAAACCCCAAAGAGAAACACGTGGTATAATAAATGTGCCTTGGAGGGCTCCTATTGAGGGGAGAATTGAAGAATTCCAGAAGTTTATTTTATCCCATTAAAAATGGCCATGGTCTGCTTTCTCTTGGTTGGGTTTGACAGCCCAGTTCAATATAAATCAGCCCCTTCAAATCTTAAGGCATCCAAACAAGCATTAAACAGGAAGATGGAGCAAAGCCTACCGTGACGAAGGCAGACAGGATGCAAGTAACAGCTGCAGTTGATATAAGCGACATAACAGTCTCGTTTACATAAGCTGCAGAGAATTGTTCCATGAGGGTTTGGAGAAACACCAGTGCATGTCCCTGATTTCATTAGCAACCAGCGTGCTCGGTGCTGGAAACGCATCAACTTCACAAAAGATATCTTAATGGAAGAATGAGAGACCAAGTCAGCAGAAGAATAATCAAAATCTTCAAGCTCTAAACTCGTAAAGAGAAGCATTGCTTCTTTGCAAAGTAGTTCTTCATGAGGAAGCAAAGGCATCCTGCTAAGAAGTGCATAGCGTTGGCTAGCAACAGCACCCAAAGGGAACCAATCACCAATTGCAAAGTTCACTGCTTCACCACAGTTAAAACCTACAGTTCCATTTAAAAATAAGTACAATTTTCTTTAATACTGATGTCTTACTTAGTAGCAAGAGAGAGTGAGAATGTCATAAACATTGACTATTTTCACATCTATGTGCTATTTTGAAAGAAAACCAATAATCGAGAATAACCTACCATGATTAAATCCAGCATGATATGCTCTAGGGAAAGTAACTATGAACTCTCCAGGCTTTTGTACTGCCTTGTACACAGGGACATCATGTTCCAACAAGATATTAGGAGGAAATAAAGTTGTTTTCCCCAGTAGAACATCAAAAGCCCCATCCTCCCCATCAGTAAAAAGGATATCATGAGTATACACGTTTTCCCTAACAACCTTTTCAAACTGCAAAGCAGCATGACCTGGAATGCCATACCAAGTTTTTGAAGCCCCACAGTGATGATAATTAATGCTGCCATAGAAGGAGTGTGAAAATGAATAGAGAGAGGAAAAAAAAAAACAAAAACAAAAACAACCGTACATACATACAAACATATATATATATATATATATATATATCCATAGAAGACTTATGGCTTCACTGCAATTCAAGTATAACATTACCTGTATAAATAATGGTCCTCCACATGCCAAGCAAACATACTAAACAGCATTCCAATATACAACATAGGATCAGTTACTCCCTGTGACAAATAAATAATAAAAAAAATTAGTAATCAAAGGGACATCGGACATGTGTATGATAAAAAGTTTGAAAGATAAGCTGAAGTAGTTACAGGAATTGCTCTTTCTAGAAGGCGCAATACCGATTTTGATAACCTTGACAGTCTCTGAAACCGAAAACAAAATTGAAATTGAATAAGTGATAGACAGCAGAACATTGTCCATAAAAGCAAGCAAAAGATTGTTCTTAATATAGTGCAATTTTAATCTGAGCAAAAAACGGAGAAAAAGATAATGTAGATGTCGATAAAATCATCCGCATGATCAAAAAAACTTAGGTCCAGACAACTTGTGCCTATAAGAATAAAAAATAGAACCAAAAAATCAATGTGTGCGGGTTAAAGAGGAAGAAAATCACAGAGCCAAAGGCCAAACATATTCAGGGAACAATAGAATCAGACAAGATAGCAACACCATACTTTATTAAAGGTAACTTGGCCATACTGAGTGTAATGTACACAAATGCAACTTCATTTTGCACAAACAATCAGCAATAATAAGAATCATTACATTGTCTGGAAAAAATAATTAGCAAAACTGTTGTTAAATTATAGACTACATCTTAACTCTAATGACATAATCTGTAGTATTCTTCCTCATTCTTTCCTCTCTTTACCGAAGAATAATGTTTTTTCACGTCACAAAAATCTCTAATCAGATCATAACATTTAGGATTAAATGTGTAGCTAGTTTTAACTTCAAACTATTTATTGCTTCGATTTTTACAGGAAATTTATGCTTGAACTAACCAACAAATTATCCAAATAAAGAACTATCAAAAGAATTTTCTTCTACTTCTATAATGAAAAAAGAGCATTAGCAGAATCAACACCTTCAAGTTCCATTTACTATTTCCAAGCTGATCACTGGGAGAAGATGAAAAGGCACTGCCATCAACATCACAAGCATATTCAACAGTTTCTGTCTTTCCACAAGCAATTTCATGCCAAAATTCCTTTTCCAGATACACGGCAGGAAGACTGCCAGAACTACAATATCGTCGAGAAAAAACCTTGTTTGCCATTTTCTCGAAGTCACGGAAGGTATAATTTCTGAAAAATTAACTCACTCAAAACCAGAAGAAACATTCAAATCAAGCTTCATCCTTCTATTTAGTATGGAACACTCACCTTCCACTCATGAAAAATGTAACCTTATCATCAGTGTCCCACTCAGCAAGACGGAGAGGTTGCACTCTTGTTGTGAACTTAAATCCTGGTTGCTCCTTCATCAAAACAACCCCAGCTGGAACAGTAGCAGTCAAAGGGGAAACAATCTTGATCATACCTGAAGCAATCAGAGAAGAATCAAATGACAAAAAGGTCATACTTCCATTCAAAAAGATAGATAAACCTTAAAGATGTGATAGAAAAATGAAAAAAAACCAATGCAATACGATCAAAATTACCAAGTGCAAAAAACAGTAAGAAAACACGTATGAGGAGGACATCCCTTCCCTAAATCTTAATTCAGGGAAATCTATATATTTTTATGTTTTTTTTTTTTAAATCATAATAAAGTCAGATATTAAAATGATTTCAGCTAATTAGAAATGACAAGGAAACTGTGGAACAATTGAAGAATCTAATAAACTCACTTGATTTCACAATCTTAATAAAACCTAAAAGGTTGTTTTGGATACTATCCACCTCGTATAACTCAAAACCCCACTACTGCTGAAATATTTATGAAAGAAATTCACTGAGAAGTATTTACAGATGATAGCAGTGACTGATTTGGTAGATGAAATATGACCTGAGACTCAATTTAGTAAATTAAAATTCTTCCATTCACATTTTATATACTGAAATTAACTCTACAATTACTGATATAATTTGAATAGCATTAGCTTGTTCTGGTCTTAAATCAATGCAGATGCAAAACGTCTTACATTTTCACTCTGTCATATTGAACAAATGTAACTAAGGATAAATAAGTTAAACAAGGGCAAAATGCATGTAAATATCCATGCACACAGGAGTTACAGATTCATAGGTGTCTATGTAAAGGATCATGAATTCAAACAAACCTGAAAATTAAAATCATGATCTATGCAAAAAATTACCATAACATCGCAATAGAAAAATAAAATACCATATCTAGATGCTTCTGGGGCTATCTTCTGCAAATAAACCAAAGGGTCCTCAAACTCCTCTTTTGTTGGACAATAAACAGGACACTCAGGAATTTTTTCGGTCCATTCCATATCACTTGTGTCAAATTTATCCACCTTACGCTTTGAAATAACACCCTTCCCATTTATAGAACCATTTGACTGAGGAAAAAAATCTGCATTACCATGTATTCTAACACCACAGGATGCTGAAGCTCTTAAAGCATCCCCTCCACTTCGAGCCATTGTACTGCTGATACCTACTGGCCCTGGAACAGATTCCGATTTTATACGCTGAAGCCTTTTGCGCTTCAGGAACTCCAATCCATTTCTAACCTCCTTAGATAAACAAACCCTTCCCTCCACCTGTCAAATAAGCGATGAATTACGTTTCCATGAGAACATCATTACACAAGATGACACCATGAAATCAAATTAATCCACATACAACTAAAGTATTTTCGTATAATTCAAAGAAATTAAAGAATGGTCTACAAACTCTTTGATAAACTAACCACTACTCCATGAATATCTGAAAAAAGACAGTCTAAGAATTCAACAAACTAATAGCTAAAAAATGTTACATAACTTCAACTTTGGCTAGAGTTTTACGAGTACATTTATCTTAATCAAGGAACCAATGACAACCCACAAGATTCATGAAAAAAGCTGCACAAGGATTTAAAATTAATTTACCCTTTCAATCCCCAAGTGATACTTCCCAAGAAGCTTCTAACGAAGACTTTAAATTTGAACCATCAGATTGTCAATTTATCTTTCTTTCCCTTTTTGACTGGTAGAGAATGGAATAAAACTATCCCACAAATTACTACAGAGAAACACGGGTCTCCAATACATCGAGATGGATTTATTAAAAAGAGACTCATCACATAAACGAGCTAGCTCAAATTTTTTTCTCAAAAAAGTACAGGTATCCATTGTCAAAAGGAGAGATTCTACCAATTACGAGCACATGATGAGCATAGCAGCACCAATAAAAATCAAATTCATACAAGCGAATCCCAATTACAAAGTTCCATCTAAACAAAAGGGACCCCAAACGTTAATTAGGCGGAAAATCTACCAAATAAAGTCTCAGCCTTATCCAAATGTAAATAAAGCAGTGAGAAATGGATCCATGCCAGCCAATGAAGAAAAGGTTTATAAATATAATAACGATAAAAAGCGGGGAAAAAAAATCAAATTCAGCCGTATTCAACAATTGCATGAGTCAAACTTAAAAGGGTCTTCGTCAAAATTATTATTACTCAAATTCCGATGTGTAACAGCACTGAAAATCTTAAATCCGCGGAAATTTAAATTTAAATTTGTTACTATTTTAGGATACATTTATTTAAAAAAAAAAAACAAAAAAGGGGGAAAAAAACAAAACAAAACAATCCATGTCTAAAAACTGAGTGTTGAATAAAATTTCTAAAATGCATTCAGATAGTTTCTCCCAATTGTAATTTCAGATTCGTAAAACAAAATCTACGAAATTATGAAACTACAAATCAAGGGGCCAGAAAAAAAAATTCAAAAATATCAAAACAGGAAACAAAACTCTAGAGCCTACATATATGCAAGCGTAACAAGCAATGTATAATAATAATAATAATAATAAAAGAAGAAACAGAGAATGAAAAAATCACCGAAAACTCCAATAAAGAAACAATTTTTTAAAAAACAAGGGAAAAAAATATAGAAAAACGAAAACCATAAATCACATACCATCTCATTCCGATGTCGCGCTCCGGACGCCTCCGTCTTTGTTTACTTTCGCCGGAAAATAGATGAAGGAGAAGAAGAAGGGAAAAAAAAAACGAAACGAAAAACACAAACTAAAAGAAACCGAATCCGAATCAAGAACACCAAACCCTAGATCAGGATCCAAGCCATGGCCGACCACGAACGAGTCTCCAACGCCAACCAGGCTCGCCACATTCTCAAAAAACGCCGGAAACGGCACCGTATGGTCTCGGATTGAGAGATCCAGGGCCCCCTTTCTCAAAGCTTGGGAAATCGACGAGAAACACAGGACCGAACAGCACAAATGGAGTCCGTAATTTTCCGGCTACAAGTAGATACGATTCGCCGGAGACTGAGTGGTATTCCGGCGACGGAAAGAGGTAATCCGGCGAGAGATAAAGAGGAGGGAAAAAAAAAAAAAAAAAAAGGGAGGGAGAGAACAGTAGAAAGGGAAGGAGAGAGAATGAAAGCTTTAGAAAACCGAAAAAGAGCAAAGAGAGGATAATTTATAGTTTTATACGTTTTAAATATTTATGTTTTATTTTACCACTTTTCTCACTAGTTTTTTTTATTTTTTTAATAAATAGTATAATGTATTAATAATTAATTAATTGAAATAGAAGGTGTGTGAAGGAAAGTGGAGGTTGTTAGGTGGTTCAACCAAACGTTTGCCGGCCAAAACCGCGTTTCTCTCTGTCCTCTCCCGTTTCGCTGGTTTTGGAAGCTTTACCCGTTACGAAATGATAAAATTGCCCTCCATTGAGGACTAGATGGCTTGGATTTTCGTCTTGCTAGAGGGTTGCTTTGGTCATTTCACTGGAACGACGTTACCAAAGAGTTCCGTTTCCACTTCCCAGTTTTGGGTCAGAGAAAAGGGAAGGTGTCAGGAAAAAACGGAATTCATCACGTGCTTTTAATCGTATCGTTTCTGTGTCTAAATAAACTGAATCCAACCGTCCACGTCGTCAGTCTTTTCGGGTTTGGACGGTCAACAGAGTCGATCTGAAATCCCCTTCCGCTGTACTTTCGTCTTGCAACTGATGACTTGTACAGGATCGTTCTCACCTACCTTACATTTAGTTACGCCTCTCTTAAATTGGCAATTTTGGCCTCGATCGTTGCCCGCTTTCACCACGGAATAAGGAGGGCAACTTCGTCTTTTCATGATACTTACCGTATGCGAGGCATTAGAAAGGTCACTTCCCGCAATGTGAGCGGACTAACTAATCTCGTGAGTAACCGGAGGTAAAATCCAAACCAAGCGACAAGTTAGAGCCAACACGTGGCGCTGTAGCAGGAGTTCTAGGTACACGTGGCAGTGAATAAGGCTGCGGCATCTGGGAACTTATGTGTTACTGTGGGTGGTGCCAGAGTCGAAACAGCTGGCGGTTACAGCAGGTTTCACGCGCCCATATGACCGGTCCCACCTTTTTGCCTTTTTCCACTTCATCACGAGAACCACTTATACCAAAACAAAAATTAAAATTAAAATTAAAAACAAAAACCATGGCGGTTTCCGGTATCCGGTGATTCATTCTAATAAAACTCTGTTTGTTTTCTCTCTCTTAATCTGATTGGTTAGCTGGAGCGTTTAGCTTTTGTTACGCGGAGGTTGGCCTAATCATTACTTTGCAACAGTCAGCGAAAACGAAGCCTCAGAATTTAAGGAAAAATAAATAAATAAATAAATAAAAATTGAACATCTGTATGTAATTGATCGTTGGCGGCTCGGCTGGTACTGACCGAGTCAACGATTCGCACTGGTCTCCGGCTTAGTGGCTCGGCTGGGTTAATTTAGCCGGCTTAATCTTCGTTTACTTTTCTGAGGGAAGAAAATGTTTTGGCTGATTTTCTTGACAAGAAATGACAAAACATTCCTTTTCTCTATAAAAAAAAATGAAAAATACTTATTTATTTTCTGAAGTAACTTCTGCAATAAATGACCCTATCCCATCAACGAAATTTAGTCACTCGTACCATGCGAGGCTAACCTACCTTCGCCCGTACGGTATGGTTCGTGTACTCGCGGTCTTGGTTTGGACGGTTAAGAAGAGGGGTAGTTTAGGAATTTCGTGTGGGTGGTTCGTAAGGAAAAGGGGAGAATTCCAGGGATTTGTTAGGAAGGTGGAAGGGAGGGTAAGATTCTCTTTCTGGAAAGTTCTAGAATTGACGAAAATGCCGGATGAACAGTGCGAATTCACTTAAATGCCTTTCACTTTTTGGGTGTGCGTATGTTTGAGTACATTTCTTTGGACCACGAAAGGAACCTAAGCTTGGAAAAGGAAAAAAATAATAATAATAAAAAATAGAGATATAAAATTAACTATAAAAAATCAAAGTCCGACGGATGATGTATTTCATGATCGATCATGATGAGCCGTTAGATCATACTACTTTTTCTGTCTGACCCA
Organism: Parasponia andersonii; assembly: GCA_002914805.1. Classification (NCBI taxonomy): domain Eukaryota; kingdom Viridiplantae; phylum Streptophyta; class Magnoliopsida; order Rosales; family Cannabaceae; genus Trema; species Trema andersonii. Next base: position 227,868 of record JXTB01000363.1, read on the forward strand.
CGAATAAATTATTACAGTCCCCACAAATCAAACTAAATCCAATTTATGAAAAAAAATTTCCCAAAGGCAAAAATTGGAAACTAGTGGATTAATAGCCGAAATTGTAGTGACTAAACGGGAATACATAATCAGTTGTAATTTAAAGCATTCATTTGCCAAAGTCACAAATATACTACACGAGTGACGAGTACATATACACCTTTGGATTTCCTTTTCTTTTCTTTTTGTATTGTGTAGGTGATAGATTTATTACACCTCATTAATAATCGTCACCTACAAAAAGTGAACAACCAAAAGCTCAAATGGATTGCCACCTAAGTCCATAAAAACAAACTTGGACATTTACCAAAAGTTTCAAAATTAATACTATAAAATGGGTATCTCGAAAAAAAATTTTAAAAAAAGGCCATTAATTGGAAGTGAAAAATGCAAAATGGTGTAATGGCTTTTTAGAGTTCCAACTCCAATTTGGTCATTTTTTGTTTCTAATTTTGAGTCTCTGACCCCAAAAAAATGGGGAAAGGTTTTTCAATTTTGAAGTAGACCCACACGACTTACATCAAGGTTTCGTATAGCGTATATATCTATAATAGCGATAACAAAAGAATGTAAACTAATTAATTAGTGAATTTTTAAATGGGGATTTAAAGAGAAACAGAATGGACTTTTTTTTTGTGGTTGTAGAGGATAGAAAATTCCATATGGATAAACAGAAAAAGTCCAAGTGGGACAGAATCTAAATGGCAAATTGATCGTTGACCAGGTTAGTACCTTGTACGCTATGCAAATTGGTTAAAATGGTATTCATGATCATCGGCTACTTCATTGCACGGCTAATGTGTCTAACTGGGGTCAAAATTATAAGCTCTATTATTTGAAATTTGGCAAAATAGTTGACAATAGAAGGTCAACGAACACGAAATTATTCACAAAATCAAAATGGGTTCTACACCGGGTTGAAAAGGATTTTAACCATTTTTCAAAACATTTTTCTTAAAAAATAATTATTAAAAAATTTGGGATATCAAATGAACTTATACATAAATTAATGCAAAATAGAGGGAAAAGTCCTTCCTTTTCATTGATTAATGTGAAAATTGAAGCATCGTTTCAGCCAATGTTTTGGGGGGAATTACCTCTCAATAATATCTCTTTCTTTGAGAAAAATAATACTAATACCTATTTCACAAAAAAAAAAAATAGAAAAAAAAAAAGAGTTACCCATTTTTAGTTTTTAGTTCATCCAAATGGGCATAATAAACAAATCTTACTTACAAAGGCTACCCTTAAAATGCAACCAAAAAGAGTCTTATTCTTTAAGATTCTTGCCAAAAACTGCCCTTACAATACCAATCTTGTCTGTTTTTCATATTTAATTCCTTGTGTCCGAGTCTTAGTGGCTGATTCCTTATAAAGGAATCTTATTTTAAGACCTAATCCAGTATCCTTTAGCCACAACACAAGCAAAAATAAAACATTTAATTATGTATTCAATCATTCAACCTCATCAAATAGAAAAACTCTTACACACCAACTTTTTAAATATTATTAACAAGAACAACACCACCACCACCACTACTTCAAAACAATATTTAGGGAATCTAGTTGATAGTAGGTATCCTATTTATATAGATTTCAACACCCTTTACATGATTTAACTAATTGCAATACCAAAAAAAATAATAATAATAATAACTAATTGGGTATTACAAAACAAAGTGGGCCAACAATCCAAACCAATAAGTGTTGTAAAGAAATCAAAAGGTAAATATTTTAAGAGAAAAGAGAGACTAAAAAATTGGTGATCCAAAATGTGTCCCACCGAAGGGGTTAGTGAAGTCTTAATCAGATAATTTATATGCATATAGCGTCTCATTGGTTAGGACAAGGCAAAGTATAGGACAAGGATTATGTGTCAAATTGTCAATGGCTTGTCAAAATATTATTGTCAAGGCTACGAGACGGATGGGAACCTGAGCCTTTTTGCTTGTCAATTGCACGCATATTGGAGCAAGTAATAAAAGAGGATCATTATATTGCATATGGGAAAGAGTAAGTTTGGGGGCTACGTGAGGAAAGTGTAGTTGAAGATATTGGGTGTACTGTCTTTTTTTTTTTTTTTTTGGGTGGGGATCAGGAATACAGTTTAGGGAAAAGTGGTGTGACTGGTGAATCCAATTGGAATGTACTTGGAGATAAAAGCTTATAGAATAAGGAAAAAAGATGGTAGCTATTTAGAGGTTGAATTATGGGTGGAAAGAATATGGAATATGGTCCAAATTCTAGTGCATTCTAACTAGTTCTAACCAGATATTCTTAGTAATCCAAAAGTACTTTTCTAACCTCGGTATAACATAATGAGACAATATATCAGGACGTGCTAAATAATACTTAAATTTACTAATGATTGTGGTAGCTTGGTTATAAGAGGACAGCCGGTAGCCACTACCGGGCTCAATCCAGACTGTTACAGTTTGATACTCTCTTTGCGTGTGACAGGCATGTGTTTACATTGCCCCGCTTATGTGTGCATACCTATACCTCTAGAGTTAAAACTGTGGGTTGCCAAAGTCACGTTCTAATAGGGAGTTGGCCATCTTTGGTGCCGACTGCCAATCCAAATCCTTTTCCCTCCAGAGAAGACGTTCAACTTTTGTATTTTTAAAAACTCAACTTATGCCCCCATTTAATTCCCCTCCAATGACAAATTTTTCTAGCCAAAAATAAATAAGTTAAATTTTGCCATTTGACTCAATTCTACTTCCAATTTCTTTTTCCATAGTCATTGTTATTATTAGGGGTAAAAGATTTAAAAATTAGAAAACCTCCCAACATCTGTCCAAATCCATTAAAAACCACTCGTCAAAAACTATACAAAAAAAAAAAAAAAAAGAAAACTACAATGAACAGGCGGTACGATTTGAAACTACTAAAATGAATAGACCTGCTGTTTTCGCTATTTTTGCGCATTTTCAAATCGTGCTACCTGCCTAAACTCAAACACATAAATAATTTTGATGTCGTGCTACTTTAATTTACTAATTGTTTTAATTTGGAGAGCTTATTTTTTTAGAGTGTATTTATTTAACGGCATGTATTATTAAGAAGATTTAACTATGAACTTTATTAGTTATGAAAATTTTATTATAAGAGGATTACAAAACTTTGTTATTATTAGGATTATGATTTTCTTTAATAAGACTTATTAGATGGATTATGAAGTATTTATAGGTATACAACTTTGTTATAGGATGAACTAGTATTCTTGATATTTTATGTGCTTAAAATGTAGTTATTTTATGTTGTGAAATACAACATTCATTTTTTATAAAAACAAACTTAATTTTTTTTTATCTTTGAATGATATAACCTCCTAAAAGCCGTACCATATCACCCAAAATCGTCAACTAAAAAAGTACTTTATCTGTCATATAATTGAGCAACTATAGTTTAAGACTTTCAGAAACCGCATAAAAACAAAACTTAATACCCCCCAATCTACGCATTGTTCATCCCAAGTTGTTATTTTAGAAATAATAGTAAGGGAGAGTTCTAAAATGGGATTTCAATCTGAGAAACATTTACATTAGTCTTTTTCAGTTAAGCTCGTGCCACATTCTTCGTTACCCTTTAATTATCATAACAAGTTCATTCACATATGGAGAGGCCTAAGAATCAATAATTTGTTGCAAATGGTACTAAAAGCCAGATGTGGATCAAACATTGACTAGTATGGTTAGTTTGATTTTCTCTAAATTATTTGGTCAAAGAAAGATATTGTTTATTGCTACTTAAAAGGGCAAAAAGAACACAAAATGTAAACCAAGTACATTTCATTTTTTTTAAAAATCCTTATTGAAGAATATGACAAACAGAATGCTAACTATTAGAAATCTTGATATGTATTAAGATTATATATAGCTTCAATTGTCAGCTAGTAAACCAACTACATATACATATTGATTCTAATATGCAAAAAAATGGCATTATATTTAGCATATTATCTGTGGTTGTTAGTAACCAGATCCATGTGCTGACATTTAAGAAAGGCATATAAAATAAATAAAGCTGGGACCCTAGAGGTTTCAACGTGGTAAGAATTATACGATAAGCACTAGGAGGAGTAGTAGACAATGACATTTTATATTTTTTTAAACCGAAAAAGTTGTTCACAGCTAAGGATAATATTAATGAATAACCTAAACTATGAGCTGCAGGCAGTTATTTTTTTTCGGTAATGAAAAGAAAATAGTTTATATATCTGTTAGAGAAAGATCCAACAACGGAATGGTCAACTTATTTTTTGGAATATTGAAAACCCAGATAATCACTTCCATTACAAGCTCATCAATCATTATATCCATTAATCTTCAGAGAGAGAATTTTTAAGGACGTGCTTTAGTTTAGACATCCACTCGTTGATTGATATGTAGCCTAATTAATATTAGGAATTTAATCAAAGCATAACGGTTTAGCATTATTTTACCAATTGATTATTTGATTGGTCTTCATTTTAAAGATAAAAAATATACATTTCCAACAAAGTCTATGTAAAAAGACTTATTCTTGGCAATTGTAGAAAAACCATAGATACTAGCTCTCTCTTTCTCCAAAAGTTTCCTTCCTTTCTATAACTTTGATGTTACTCTTCCGAGGAAGGAGATCCTCTTGCATAAAAGTAGATTTCAATCTTGATATATTGTTCCACTTTTTACGTGGGTTTAGTTTTTATCCGGAATAGTAAATGTCAATAAATATTGATATTTGTAGAAAACCTATCACTAGATCTTTCACAAGTTAATTCTGAGTAGTGTACAGTTTTTTGCAATAATCAAACTTTATTAGCTTAAAATCTCTCATCTATGGAATCGAATGTCATGGCTCTCGTTCAAGTTCTCATTAAGGGTTTAATATGTTGATGAGTGTATTTTGCTTATTTTTCTTTTTCCGTCAGGTATTGGCTTACCATATATTTGTGATAAAATTTAACATGACTATTTACCTAGATTTTTTTTAGGACGGAGGATGCGCTTAAATTTGGGTTGGAAAAAATATCTTCTTCCATCGAACACTATTATTGTAAAAGTTTTTGCCTTTTCAATGGCAAGTTTATTTTATCTTTAAAAAAAAGGACTTATTATTGGCATGTCACCCTGAATTTTAAAGGGTTTTCTTTTTGACCACGAAATTAAAAAACAAATTGTCATACAAACATTTTTTAAATAAGTTTTTATTATGAACTTAATACATATAAATTGGCCTAAATAGGAATTGTGGTACAAATATTTTTTGCGCAGTATGACTATCTTGTTAAAAAATAAAGAAAAAAATATATAAAACATTGTCCCAATTAATAAAAGGGTATTAAATCTCACCTGAAATGTTGATATTGGATTAGAGTGGTTAATCTTATACATTCATTAAATTGACAAAGATGGTCCTTGAACGTTTAATTTTGGCTTTTTTTTTTAAAAGGAATTCTGGCATTTTCTTAGAGTTGCTAAAAATTGTTAAAACATTACAACATCTCCAATGGGAATGCTATATCACATATCAAAGATAAATTTTAGTATTTGGGCAAAAAAATGGTCTCTAAACAAAAAATAATACAGATTAAAATTTAACATGAGCTCCAAATTTAAAATGTTGTTAATTTGTCATAAAATGAGTAAAGAATAGTAGTTGGAATAATATAACGATAATTAATAATAAGACGAAATACTTTTGTAGATAAAAATAATATTTCCTTTAAAAAAAAGCTAATATTTAAATATAAATAGTATTACTCTAGCATAATAGCATTAGAGCAAAAGTCAAAAAATATGTATTTAATTTAAATAGGATCCTGCTAGTATTTCATATTTGTATAAAATTTTTAATACCAATATTAATACAATACTCGTATATGAATTGTCACTATTTAATTGGTCTATTAAAATTGATCATAAATAGATCAATCAGATTCACTAATTAAATAGTGACAATTAATATACCACACGTATTGGTATTAAATATCATACTAAATTTAGAATTAATACACTATTTTTGGGTGGATTTGAGATGATCATATAAGGTCAATCATATTTTTTTTTGAAGTAAAAGATGTTAAATTAAACAAGACAAAGATCGTCAAAAACAAACAACAAAATAGACAAAGGCAAGAAATCTACCCACCACATATCGCTAGGTGAACAAAGAGCCCTATCAGCTAAAAAATGGGCCACTTTATTATCTGAATGGGGAATAAAGTGACAAGAACCATAATTAGCTGAGAAAAAAAGGGACTTGACATCATCAAAGATATAAGCAGTATCTGAAAGAGGAGAATTCGACTATAAGCCTTGGACGACCTGCAAGGCATTAATTTCCACAATATTCATACTAATATTAAAACTAGCTGCAAATCAAAAACCCTTTTGAATAGCTAAGAGTTCGACAACCTCTACACTGAAAAGACCATTCAACTTCTATGACAAAGTTGCTAATACCGATCTTGTATGATCCTAGAAGATGACACCAATACCAATACCATCTCCGCTAGGGTGTACAGTAGCATGTGAATTCATTTTGATTGTGTTGGGGGGAGGAAGGAGCCATCTGATAGTAGATTCTTAAGCATTTACTCCCAACTTCGTAAATATAATCTTGACAACCTTGTACTCATTAATAATAGAATTTGCGAAAAAAAACTACCAAAAAGGAATCTTTGGGAGACCCTACATGTAATACCTTGTTTCTGTCAAACCAAAGACACCACATTAGAACACAAATTCTTTCCAAATTACCACCAGACGTTGCTTTAGAGAGATGAGTAAGGATGTCTGAACAATACTGTGAAGAGGCCACTTTTATAAGATCCCACAACCCAACTTTCTTCCACACTGACTTCGCAGTTGCACAAGAAAATAAGACATGGGAGCACGATTCCATTTGGCTACAAAAAACACACCAGCGGTTGATGGGGACCTGACGATAGAGGAGATTAGACCTAGATGGTTAGGCCTTGTGGAAAGCTCTCCAAATGAAGACTCGAACCTTAGGAGGGACGTCAAGGTTCCAAAGGAGTTTTCACCATTGAGAGAGAGAGAGAGAGAGAGAGAGAGAGAGAGATTATTAGGACCTATTTGCTTAATAACTTCACGCAAGAGAAGATTATACTCACTCCGAACTGTATAGGAACCATTCTTTTTGTAATACCAGATCATTGAATCTTCTCTATCCCAGATACTAAAGGGAATTGTTTTTATAACCTCCATGTCAATAGGCCACAAAACATTATCTACCATCTTCTCATCCCAAATCTTTGGCTCTGCAAATAAGTCTCGAATAAGAAGGTTCTCATTCAATCCCCGAGTGATTGGTTAAAAAGAAACTAGTCAAGGTAACCAAGGGTCTCGGAAAACTTTAATAGTTCTACCATCTCCAATTCTCTAGCAAAGACCTATATACAATAAATCTCGTCCCCAGAGCAAACTCTTCCAAAGATAAGAGAAACCTTTTTTTTTTAATCTTTTATACAGAGGAAATTTTCATCTCGAAAATATTTTCCTTTCAAAATACGAGCCACTAATGAATTTAGATCTTGAAAGATGCAGCATGCTTGCTTGGCAACTAAGGATTGATTAAATATGCCTAAGACTTTGAATTCTAACCCTCCCAAAGACTCGGGTAGACAAATCTTTTTCTAATAAACTCAAGCAATTTTGTTATGCCCTTCTCTAAAACTCCACCAAAATCTAAACAAGATGGATAGTAATTGATCACACAATGTAACAGGGACTTTAAAGATGCTTATGATATAATTAGGATGGCTTGGTGTATTGCCTTGATAAGCACTTCCCTACCCCTAAAAGAGAAAAGGCTATTTTTTCTACCCTTTGACTCTTTTCCAAACTCGGTCTTTTATTCAGGAAAAAATCTTCCTCTTATTTCTCCCAATAATCGTCGGAAGACTAAGACAGACATCGTGCAGTTTGCCATGATCAAGACCTAAAATCTCCTTGATGTGAAAATGATCCGATGCTTAAAATTTTGGACTATGACTATTTTTCTTTTTTTTTTTCCCTTATCCAAGAAAGAACATTTTGGGGATAAAATGCTTAAAATTTTTAGGTTCAAAATGCAAATTTAATTTCCTAGAGCATTCGCTATTTTTTTTGTTTTATTTTTTTTTTGTTTGTTTGTTTTTTTCTTTTGTCTTTTTCTTATTTTATTTTAAAGTAGAATAGCCAATAATCGACATGGTTTTCGCACATTCACTATACGAAATAATATATTTGGCATCTACGTGGCTTTTAAAATGCTTTTTGTTTATCTATTCAAACTTTATTTAAGGAATATGGAGTTTTACCCCAAAAAAAAAAGGGGGGAATATGGAGTTTTACAATTTTTTATGTGTATTATGTGAAATAACAGATTATGATATATAGAACTTCTCTAAAATGTACTCCTAAAAAAAAAGTACCGATTCCATAGTGTGAAAATAATTTAACGTTTTGTGATACCTATGCAAATGTTATTTCATTGTCCTTATGCTATAATTTAGTATATAGGACAAAAATTTTCCTCTAATGTAGACTATACGTGGTCTGAATATAACTATAGCATAATGCTACAATACTAAAAAAATTAAAATCTACATTTTCTAATTTACCATTGATTACTTGCGCACTTGACCAGTTAAAAAATTGAATCATTAATCATTAAATAACAAAATATTAACAGGAGCATTTGTGGATTGGTATAAAAATTCAAATTGGGTATCAAATTTGGCATTTTGCTATTTTTACGTCAAATATAATATTACCAATGACACTTGCATGCGCATTATAGATTGTCCATGAGATTAAAGTACCTCAATGCAATGCTAAATTATTGTGCAAAGAGCATCTCAAATACAATGCTATTTCATAGTGCTAGTGCTTTAATTTATACAAAAATCATCCACTAGTGTAATGTTATTTGTTTTGCCAAACTTTAATAAAATAGTTAGTCTTAAATATAACTTCAAGTATAGTATAAGGTTATAACTTTTAGACGTTAAAATCCACACTTTCAGCCGCCTCGTCAATTATTTACGTACTTTTCAATGCTTAATCAATAGTTTTTTTTTTTTTTTGCATAGCCAATTACAAAATCAACTTATTCTATTGTTAATTTTTTAAAAAATAAAATGTATAATTTTAAATAGCTTTATGCATTGGAGTAGAAATTTAAATTTGGTGTCAAATTTGCCATTCTGCTACCTTTTGTGATAAATATAGTAATTTAGTATATAGCACAAAAATTTTCCGCCAATACAGTGTTCAAATTTGTCACAAATTATAGCATAATACCACATTTGGCATTCAACTTTGTTGTCATTTATAATTTTAGAATATAAAATTCACACTCTCCAATACTCAATTAATTACTTATACATTTTCCAATACTAAATCAGTCATATTTTCGAAACTCAACCAATTACAAAATTAATTTAGCAATTATCAAATAACAAAAAATTTAAAACGACGGTTTAAATATAATGTAAAAATTTAAATTTATAACAAAGTTAACATTTTGTTATTTTATGTACAAAAAATAGCATCAACGGTGCGTCCCATTTGTGACCTGTTCTGCTACTTAATCGTCCACGTGGTGTATGATTTGGGAACGGGTCCCACAATTGCCCCCATTTCCCTACTTGATGGATTCGCATCCATCAAGTGGGGAAATCGTTTCTCCGTTCTTCCAATTTGAGGGATACACGTGGCTCCCCCTTGCCGTCGCAGAGGCACGCCACCCTTAAATTTCAAAATTCCGACTGTTTGGTCTCCTTTGCTTTCCCCTTTTCTAGAAAAACTCTTCGGCTCCCCCTCTATAAAAGCCGCATTTACGCTCATTTGCTACTTTACTAAAATCTTCAATTATTCTAGTCTCGTAAAATCCTAGGGTTTCCGACTTCTCTCTTTCTAGAGACTTTTACTCTTTCGATCGTATCCAGAACAATGGCTTCAGGTCAAGATCAGGAATTGCGCCCCATCATGGATTCGGAGTTGGATTCACTGAGGAGACAGCTCTGCCTCCCCGGCGGAGTGACGCTGCAAAGGATCGAGGGTCCCACAGATTGGTATCTTCGTCCCTCTGTCCCCGAAGGCTCTATTATTTTGGGCAGAAAACATCTGGAATGGCTGCAATTCCCTCTTCCTCCTCTGATCCATCAATTCTTCGCTTCGACGGGGATCCATCCGATGCAGTTAAACGCAAACGGGGTCATAATTCTGATGGAGCTTTCCACCCTTACAAACTCACCCTCATCCCTAAAAAGAGTTCCTACCCCACCTTTTACCTCCAACTGCTCTCGAGACATCACATCTTCTGGGGCTTGCCGAGGTCAGTCTAAGAGCATCTCCAAATATTAGGCTGAATTATTATGCTAATGCAATACTTTAACATATAGCCACAAATCTTCCTATAATGCAATTCTGTATCTTGTGCCAAATTTGGCCCCAAATACAACATAAGACCAAATTTAACATCCAATCAACTTTTGAGTTTATTATCATATTTATAATTTAAAATATTAAAATGAACATCCATTAAAAAAAATATTAAAATCAACATTTTCCAATGTTCAATAAATTATTTATACACTTTTCAATACTTACTCAATTACACAATTACTTTCTAATCACTAAATAATAAAAGTTTTTAAATATTAGACTATTTCTAATGCAATGATAACTAAATCATTGTGCACATGCAGTAATTTAGCATATAGCTAAAAGTCCGCCTCCAATGCAATGCTATATAGAGTAATGATATGATATATTTTTTTTTATCGATCGTGTATATTACGTGGTTCCACTATTAAAAAAAATAGGTAGATAAAAAATATGCCATATCACTATGTGTGTAATTTTTTTTTTGTAAATAGTGTGTGTCTCTAGCATTATTCATATTATATATTGTGTACCCTATTTAGCCCCAATTATAGCACAATGCCAAATTTAGCATTCAATTAATTTTTGACTCCATTTTCATATCTATTATTTTAAATATTAAAATTAATATTTTCTAACGTTTAATAAATTATTGATAAACTTCTTAATACTCAATTAACTAAGAAATAAAATTTTTAATTATTAAATAGTAAATAATTAAAAACAACATTTTGAATAGCATTGTGTAGTGCACTTCCAAAATAAAAAAACATTGTGCAGTGAGTAAAAATCAAAATTTAGTATCAAATTTAACATTTTTCTATTTTTATACCAAATAAAATATTGGCGATAACATTTTCATTGAAGATGTTCAAATGTATAGGCCCATTTGAAATTGATTATGATTGTTGATTTTAGCTTTGGAACAAAAAAATTGGGAGTGGAATGCATTTGACAAGTTTCTGCTTTTGATCAATAGATTCTAAAAATCGTTGCATAACCACCAATTTAAGTAGAATTTAAGAAGTATGATAAGAGTTGTTTTTCAAAGTTGATTCTACTTCCATAATATAAATTGTTTAAAATATCACTTTATAACATATATAATTTATAGTTTACCAAACACTTAGATGTTACTTTTACACAATACATCATTGTTGTATATTAAATTTACCAAACATCTAGATTTTTTTTCTCACAACTATATTTTGCTCACAATATAATTACAGCATGATTACAGCACAAAATAATAATACCAAACTCTATTTCTTGCAATATTGAAGCTATATAGTATAAGCTCTCACCATATAACTATATTCTTATTGGACTGAGATTTATTGTCTCATTTTCTTATCCTATTTGTTGTGTCATCTATTGTGTCATCTATTAAAAAGTAATCCTATTTGTTGTGTCATCTATTAAAAAGTAGATAATTCAACACTTTTAATAAGTGTCTTCTAAAATAAAATTAATTTGTTAAATTAAGATTTTATTTTATGCTGAGTTGTCCATTTTTTATTGGATGAGACAACAAACAAAGGAGACAATAGATTATGATTCTCTTATTAGTATAATAAGTGAAAAAGGAATGAAAAAAGAAAAAAAAAAAAAAAGAGTTTGCAACATTTTGAAGGGTTATATTCGATAAAAAGTTGGCTTTATAAATTGGCACAAGGACAAGATACGTAAATTAATGATTGGCAAGTTTTCAAAAAGTCTATATAATTTACTTTTTTATTTGTATCTCAAGTTCTTCTACTTTTTTTCTTCTTTTTTTTTTATATGAAAAAAAATTGTCTTTTACTCAACTTAATTGTGGATATAAAGATCAACATATATTTTATTTTGGATTAATGAAACAAATGATCCCTAAAATATCCAATCAATGGCAATTTGGTTCTTAAAATTTCAATTATAATAATTAAGTTCCTAAATTTTCTAATTTGTAATAATTTAGTTCGTAAACTCTCTAAATTGTAACTTGTTGTTAAAGTTTTAACTAAAAATACACTTGTGGTATTTGAAAAATAATTTGAGAATTTTAAGCATAAAAATGAATAATCACAAAAAAAATTTCTCAAAATTTACAACTTCAAGAATCCTAAAAAATACAAAAAATATATCTTTCATTCTTTCAAAATCTTTTTGTTCAATTTATTTTTCTTGAAATATTCTTTCACATACCACAATATGCTCCTCGTGTTTGTTTTTAGTCATAAATTTAATAAGATATTACAATTTAGATAATTTATGAACTAAATTGCTACAAATCGCAAAATTTAGAGACCTAATTACCATAATTGAAACTTTAAGAACTAAATTGACACAAATTAGATATTTTAATAACCATACTTGTCATAAACCCTTTTATTTTTTTGAGTGAAAAATAAACGTGTTTTCATTAAGTATGTTCAAAGTGCTATTAAACAATTCCGTTTTAAAACAAAAGCATATTAATGGTCCAACCACTCTAACTCATTTTCGTCGAAATAACTCGAGTCCCAGGTAATGAGTTGAGATAACCTGCCCCAAATTTTCATGTCTCCTAATTGTCTCGCTAATAAAAAAACACATTATCATATTACTTTCTTATAATTTATATCTTTAGAAACTCTCCACAAAATGCCCTTATGGCTTTAGAGTATGTGGCATTATGTCATTAGTGGAAAATGAATGGGACACGAATACTGGGACATGAGATCTCATTCAATTTAGAATAGGGTAGACCTGATATATCACAAGGTTTTTATAGGACGCTAAAAGACTCTATTAGTATTTTCGTTTTTTTTTTTTTTTGTTTTTAATCATTCTTTATTAGGGTTTGTTAGCACCATCTACAGTGTTAGTATGGATTTTTGTCTGAGGATTAAAACTTCACGCGCTTCCAATTGGTTCTTAATAGAGGTCCAAAAACTTAGATTTGATACGGGTGATAATTCATACAACGAGCGCTATAGGCATCTTGGGACCAACTGTGGTATCTCCGAGGAATATTCGTAGTGGTCAGATGAATTAGGATCAATGAGCGATTGGATATCTTATGTGTATATTTCATATGGTCAGCTAAGTTCTTTAGCCAGCATCATCTAATCATGCTCATCATTGCTTAAGTGGTCTGACCCAACCCGAGCACACAATAGCTTTATGTAGGCTTATTTGAGCTCTGATTAACATGCAAGGATCTTATTTTGGCTTATTGCTTGACGATTTGTCGTTTAATATATAGCTAGTTTTGCCAGTGTCGGTCTCTAATTGGCTTTGAGGAAATTCCTCTAACAATTTATATTTGTAATTAAAAAAATAAAATAAAAGATATAAATGTTCTCAAAATATTGTTTAACATAATATTCATCATTTATTCTCTCTTCCTCCATTTTTTAACGTCATTCAAATACCTTTCTCCTTTTGGCATAACTTCTATCCAAATTTCTATCATAATTTATTAGAATGGGAGAAAATTTGCATCATTAATTGTTATTATTTTAATTGTTAAGCAATTTGGTCTCTAGTGTATTTTTTTTTTAGCATTTATATCTCTGTTTAACAATATTGTATTCACTAAATTTTCAAAAAATGAAAATTGAAAGGTGGATATTAAAGAAAGAGTTCATTTAACAATTAAATTTTGAAAAATTACACTAATAAACCCTAGTTTATGTTAAACTATAGTAACTCTTATGAATAGAAAATAATTACCATACCATTTTTAATACTAAAAAGATTTCATATAAACCTTTTTTTTACTAGTCAAATTTGACTAGAATTTTACTTTATTCATTTACTTTTTATTTAATTATGAATGGCCATTCTAAACAAATAATTATTTATTTTCCTAAATAATATAGCAAATAAGTATAAATATATTTTTTTTATAGATTTTTCATTTTTTTTATATTATTAAAAAATTATTTACATGTAAAAAGTAATATAGTTAAGCTTGGAGATTTCATATATTTTTTTCATTTTTTTGCATAACAATTTATTGTAATTATTTTTTTATTTTAAGAGATATTATTATAATTTTGACAATAATTAATGCAAAAAATACTGTTAACTGGAGATATAAATGCCAAAAAAGGGGACCAAATTGTTAAAAAATTTAAACAATAAGGATCAATGGTGCAAAATGTGATAATTTTGTAAAAATAGAGCTATTCATGCTCTTTTGATTTATGAAAATGTGGGTCTTTGAGAACTTTTAGTTTAGTTTGTAATAATTTTAATTTGCTTTAGTTATGATAATTATGTAGATTTAATTTAGGAATTTGAATTTATTTATTTTACTTGAATCGTTTTTTTTAATATTTTGTTTAACAAAAAAGAAAAAGAAAAGAAAAGAGATACAAAATAAAGGAGCACCAAACGCGCGGTTGAAGAAGAGAGGACTTGATGTGATCTCCACTGTTGGATTGAGTTGAGGGTTGATCTCGCGGGTGCTCTTCACACAGGAAGCTCCGATACTTCGCGGATCTAATGCACCCGTTTTTCAGCCCCTTAAAACGTTGCCACGTCATCAGGTTTTATAGCCTTTTCCTATGAACCAATAAGCACGAAGATTACTGCCGACTCACGTGGTTTTGGCCGCACTAGATAATTACTCATCTAATGAGTTTTTGGGGAAAAATAAAAGGAAATAGAGAGATAAAAGAGTAAAGAAAAGTGTGATCAACCCAAGAGATAAGAGTCCCTGTGCTAGATTTGGGCGCCGCAATGCTATATTGGCAGTTTCAAAATTGCGAAAACTCAATTTTATTACATTTTTACTTCTGATTCGAGAATTCTATAAATAGACATTTCTAGGACTTATTTTGGACAATTTTTTGAGACTCGTTGACTGCAGATTTTTGGAGATAAACCAAGAGAAAAGAAGAAGAGAAGGCTAATTGTGGAGAGAATTTCATCAAATCAATTTTTCTCTTCTCTTTCATTATGTTTATAATTCTTTGCTTGTTTTTATTTATTTCAATCATGAACTGAATATTTTATCTAGTAGAATAATGTAGCTTTTATTTGATATTATATCTTAAATTTTAATATATTTTTATGAGGTATTTTTATACTTTATTTGTGTTATTCTATTTTTAATACTTCTAAATTAACTGACCATTAGTTGGATATTTCAATATTTAGATTTTGGCATTTGAGAGAGAAAATTTTAGATGCAACTTTAAAATATCATAACCTAGAATTTTGTAGAGTTCAAAAAATCTATAATTCTTTGGAAATTTTTTTTCACAAAGAATCATAGAGCTTAATAAATTCTTATTTTCCTAGTTTAGAATAGAGATATTAGAATTATAATTTAGGAATAATTTTTACCTGCACTCGAGAGAAAGACTATAAGTAAATTAGGGATCTTGGCTTTTAAACTAAGAAAAATTGATTAGAAACAAATTGATAATTGAAAGACATAGTTGAAAGTTAGATAAGATCAAATCTCTATATTTTTATTAATCGGTATATCCTTAAGTTTTGCATTTGAGAGTTTACTTTATTTGTTTAGTATTTTAATTTTTAGTTATTTAATTTTTACAACTTATTTTAATTTGATTTGTTTGAATAAAGTTAGAATTATTTTAATTACAGTACTTAGTAGAAATATAATTTCAATTCTTGTGAGTTCGACAATCGTTATTACCATCTATGTTATAAAACTTAACACCGTATGCTTGCAGAAAAAATTTGTGAACAAGTTTTTGTATTTTTCTCAATTAAATGAATTATAGCATAATTTTGGATATAATATACCAGAAGAAGTAATTGTACCTGTTGTGCGGTATAAAATCCTATATGTTGGTCAATACCAAAAAGGGAAAAGTTGACCAAGTGAATGTGTCAGGTCGCATGAGTAAGATTAAGTATGACTTCCTCCGAAAGAGTTAAGTACGACCCCTTCCGAAAGAGTTAAGTGTGACATCCACCACATAAGTTAGTGTGACCTCCTCCGAACGAGTTATATGCGACCAGAATGAAAAGAAAACTAAGTTTCATCAAAACAGATAACTTACAAGGAACGGGAAACAAAAGTTTCTCTTTAAAGACTGACCAGTCATCTCATTTAAGTTATTACCCAGTTATATTGTTACTCGAATTATATTTTTTCCCGATTATACAGTTGCTCATTCTCACAATTGGGAAACATTGAGTTAGGACGTATTTTCTGAGCTTGGGATTCTTTTTAATCTTTGATCTTTTATCTTTGAGATTTTTTGGGAACTTTTTAGACTTTTGCTTCTTCTTTCCGGACAACACATTGTAATTTCGAGCTCTTATAATTCTCCAGGAAATAGTAAAGAAACAGTGGACGTAGGCTCATCTTTTTTGGGGCTGAACTACTATAAAATCTTTGTCTCTTTGTTTGCTTTGATTAATTAACCATTTTCATATACAAACCACATATTTGCAATTTTTTTTTTAAATTTATTATTGACAAAACCTCCGTCAACAATTGGTGTTAGAAGGAAGGCTATTCCGGCAGAAAAGTTTGTCCATTCCGCTTCTTTCAATAATGGCAAACACCAGAAACACTACTAGAAACACCGGAACTAGCCAAAATCATCCCCAAAAGTACCGCTGCTGCACAGGTAGATCCTGCTCAGGATCAGCCTGCCATGACTGTGCTGGAAAATATGGTCCAGAGACAGGATCGTATGGAGGAAGCACAGGTAAACTTTTAGCAAATTACAAGTCAGATTAATGACTCTCTACGACGACTTGCTAAGGAACAGATGCTAACTCCACCACAGCACGAACGTCCCAGAGAATGCCCTGCTCAACAACCTGAGAGAGGAATTCAGATCTCGGAAACAGGGAACCGCGACCAACCTAAAGCCCGACAGGAGCGTCGAGGATTGCATCTCCAAGGGAAAAGGTAAGGTCGCAGACTTGCCTCTGGTATCTGGTACTGAAAGTTCGAGCACTTATCGTGATCGTGGACAACCTTCCCGGAGAGCAATCATCAATCGTGATTATCTTGAACACGAGTAAAAACATCAATCGAAGAGTGGCTTTGAAAGGATCAGTAGGGAATATCGACAGAATCCTACAGACCTAAGATAACATCAAGATCAACGACGTAGTCGAGAGCGATCCACATCGAATCACAACGACCAAAGTCAATCTCAACGCACTGTTTCATTGGAATCCCTAAGGTCATAGCAGACCCTACCTAACCAACCCGCCTATATCGTGACAACGATCAGACACCACTCCTACCACCAGTAAGAGAGAATGTTCTCCCTTTGAACATCGATGTTCATAATCTAAGGATTGCTTTAGATGTACTTATTGGTTGGAACGATGAGCTCACTGATGGGTATCGTCAATTGCCATTCAGCGAGGAGGTTCGAGTTGCTGCCTTATCTACTGGATTTAAACTTCCCACCATAAACACTTTAGATGGAAAAACTGATCTGCAGGACCATATGGATCACTTCAGTGACCTGATGGAACTTTATCGTGCTGATGATCTCACACGTTGTAGATGCTTTGCTGTAACTCTCACGGGAGCGGTGAAGAAGTGGTTCCGAGGACTCAAGTCTGGTTTAATCTCGTCCTGGAAACAGCTTCAGACTACATTCTTGAGACAATTCCAGGCCGCAAAAAATTTTACTGTTCCACTGGTAAGTCTGTCTGCTATTCGACAAGATCCGGAGGAAACTCTACGATCTTACCTAAATCGTTTTATCTCAGAGTTGGCAAAGGTCAATAACCCACCTGAGGGAGGAGTCTTAACTCTAATGATGGCTGGGGTACGACCAGAAACTAAACTCTGGGAAGAGTTACTAGAGCGAGAATGCAGAACCCTTGAAGACTTCTATCAAAGAGTTGGTCGACATATAAGAGTGGAATCTTTATGCAAAAACCTTAAGACGACAAAGGGAGGAGGAAAGAATGCTACCAAAGATGCGACAACAAACAACAATAATAATAATAAGAACTCGAACAAAAGGAGTAATCAATAATCCACTGATAAACAGCCCAAATAGAAAAAGCAAGAGATTCCAAGAGCTCCCATGAGGTTCAATAATTATATTGAATTGAATGCAATGATAAATCTTATCTATGCGGTCACAAATCAACAAGAGCGGTATCATCAACTGGAACCTATGAAAAAAGATAGAGGGAGACGTGACCCCAACAAGTTTTGTCAGTATCATAATGACATTGGACATGATACCAATAACTACTTTGTCCTGAAAGATGAGATCAAAAGATTGATTATAGAAGCGCGACTGTGGCAGTACTCCAAATAGAATAATGAAAGGCGAGAAGAAAACCGATAACGACCTCCAGAAATTCAGCGCGAGGTGCGAACTATTTTTGGAGGACCGTACGTTGGTGGAGATTCCAAAAGAGCACAGGATAGGTATGTACAAGAAGCTCAGCAGCAACCGTTGACCAACGTCATGCACCTCGAACAACGACCACGAAAGCTTCAGCGAGTACCGGATATGGATATTACCTTCACGGAACAAGATACGAGGGAGGTCCATTATCCACATAATGATATGTTGGTCATAAAGATCAATTGTGGAAGCACATAATTATGGTGAATATTGGTCGATAATAGAAGTGTTGTTGACATCCTGTATTATGACGCCTTTAAGAAGATGTGGTTGAATGAAAGCGACCTAAAGCCCACCGTCACTTCACTCTACGGATTCACTGGTAACAACATAATACTTATGGGCATGATTAAGTTAATGGTTAATGTTGGAACCTATCCTAGGGTTTCAACGGTAATGACCCAATTCTCGGTTGTAGATTGCCCCTCTGCATTCAATGCTATACTGGGAAGACTGACACTAAGGGAACTTCGAGCAGTAACATCGATCTATCATCTCGCCATGAAATTTCCGACTCAACAAGGGGTAAGTGAAGTACGAGGAAACCAATATGATGCGCGGACTTGTTACAACAACTCTTTAAAGCTCGCAGCAAAGGATGCAACACCTCACACAATGATGGTCGAACTACAAAGAAAAGCGTCAGGCGAAACGACCGTCGAAGCATCAGGCGAAATGTCAATTGAAACAACAAGTGAAGACCTCGGCCCTCGAGAAATCTATGGAGAAGTCAAAACTGGACCCATTGAAGACTTGGAGGATTTGCTATTTGACAGGTCCTCCAAGATTTTAAAGATTAGAGCGAAGCTTCAAGAACCTGTGTGAGCTTTATTGGTCGCTTTTCTAGAATCTAACTTGGATGTCTTCACGTGGCAATATTCGGACATGGTCGAGATCGATCCGAATATATATGCCACCGTCTTAACATAGATCCAACAAAGAAGACTGTACGGCAGAAAAGAAGAGCTATAAATCTAGAACGCTATGTCGTGCTAAAAGAAGAGGTAGAAAAGTTGCTCGAAATTGGATTTATCAGGGATTTTTTTTATCCGAACTAGCTTGCAAACCCAGTTTTGGTAAAGAAACACAATCGGAAGTGGAAAACGTGCATTGATCTCACAGATCTCAACAAAGCATGCCCGAAAGATAGCTTTTCCCTTCCAAGAATCGACCAGCTTATAAATGCGACGTCGAGGCATGAACTCTTAAGTTTCATGGACGCATATTCTGGATACAATCAAATCCCCATGTACGAACTAGATGAGGAGTATACCTCGTTCATCACTGATCGAGGATTATACTGTTACAAAAAGATGCTCTTCGGACTCATCAATGTAGGAGCAACCTACCAGCATTTTCTCAACATGATGTTTGTAAAATAAATTGGCAAGAGAATGGAGGTATATGTTGATGACATGCTGGTGAAGTCGAAGAAATCTAAAGATCACATCAAACATCTTGATGAGATGTTTAAAATTCTCCGAAAGTATCAAATGAAGCTGAATCCTTAGTAGTGTGCATTCAGGGTAGGATCTTGAAAGTTTTTGGGTTTTATGATCAATCAGCAAGGCATTGAAGCTAACTCTCAGAAGATACAAGCGCTGATTGATATACAATCTCCTCACAAATCCAAAGATGTGCAGATCCTGGCAGGAAGAGTGGTCATTTTGAGTCGATTTGTATCCAAGTTGACGGATAAGTGCCAACCATTCTTTGAAGTATTGAAAGGTTCAAAGAAGTTCGAGTGGATGGGAGAATGCGAGCAGGCGTTCCAAGAATTAAAAATACACTTGGGTTCTTCTCCACTCTTGTCGAAGCCAAATCTGGGGGAAGAATTAAATTTATACCTCACTGTTTCTAAATATGCGACAAGTACTGCATTAATTCAAGAATATGAAAAGATACAGCGACCAGTGTACTACGTAAGTAAAAGACTACTCGATGTCGAAACAAGATATCCAGAGATAGAGAAATTAGCATTAGCACTCATTGTCGCATCCAGGAAACTTCGACCTTATTTTCATGCGCACACCATCAAAATTTTCACGAACTTTCCATTAAAGCAGGTTCTGCAAAAGCCCGAGGCTTCCGGACGACTATTTAAGTAGGCAGTTGAGTTGAGCCAGTTCGACATCGATTTTCAACCCCGCACGACGATCAAAGGGCAAGCCCTCACAAATTTCATTACAGAATTCACATATGATGTTAATATTCCCACAGAAGTAATCGAAAGGCCTGCTACAGATTTATCCAGATTGTGGAAGCTTTATGTCGATGGATCGTCGAACGAGAATGGAGCTGGTGCGAGCTTAGTACTAATCAGTCCTGAAGGGCACAATATTTATTATGCACTTTGCTTCAAATTTCCAGATAATGAGGCAGAATATGAAGCACTGATAGCCGGGCTAAAGCTCGCACAAGAAATGAAGGTCGAAGTGATTGAGATATATAATGATTCCCAGCTGGTCGTTTGTCAAGTAAACAACGAGTATCAAGCAAGAGAAAAGAGAATGATGGCTTATTTACAGGAGGTACAAAGATTATTCTCGACATTCACTGCCTATAATATTCAACTTATTCCTCGCATTAAGAATACTCAGGCAGATGCTCTAGTAAAACTTGCCTCAACAAAAGATGCTGAATTACTAAAGGTGGTTCCTGTCGAGTTTCTTACAAAACCAAGTATAGAAGCAGAGTCCCAGATAGCTATGACAGTTGATAAAAAATCATCATGGATAGATCCTATAATGAAGTATATACAAAATAGCGAGCTCCTCGAAAACAAAGATGACGTAAAGCGACTTCGAATAAAGTAGCTCACTATGTTGTCTATGACGAGAAGCTCTATCAAAGATGTTTTAGTACGGCATTATTGTTATGTGTCGATGAAGAAAAAATGGACTACATTATGAGGGAAATTCCTGAAGGAATATGCAGAAATCATTCCGGGGGGCAGGCACTTACGAACAAGATTCTAAGACAAGGGTATTTTTGGCCGACCACGAAGAAGGATACGATGAAATTTACTAGGAGGTGTAACAAATGTCAACGATTTGCAACTGTTCCTCGAATGCCACATGTTTCTCTCACTCCAATAACCAGTCCATGGCCATTTACAGTATGGGGAATTGATATTATCAGAACACTTCCATTGGCGCGAGATGGATTGAAGTATGCAGTGGTCGCAATCGATTATTTCACCAAGTGGACAGAAGCTGAAGCCTTGAGTACCATTTCTGCAAAAAAGATGATAGATTTTGTTTATAAATCTATAATCTGTCGTTATGGTATACCACATATCATAATTTCTGATCATAGGAAGCAATTTGACTGTGACGAGTTCCGTAACTTCTGCAACAACTTAGGCATCAAGAAGCATTTCTCTACTGTTGTTTATCCACAAGCCAATAGACAGGTCGAAGCAATAAATAAAATACTTAAACATAATATAAAGACAAAGTTGGAAGAGCATAAAGGAGCTTGGCCAGAGGTACTCCCTGAAGTTTTATGGGCTTATCGCACCACTCAATGAACAACTACCAGAGAAAGTCCATTCTCTTTAGCTTACGGATATGAAGCAATGATTTCGGTTGAAATTGGCGCGAGCTCTCTACGACGATCAACCGATGAGCAAGATCGCAACAAAATACTAATGAGGATTGAGCTCGATCTTTTAGAAGAAAGGCGCGACCAGTCTCAGTTTCGAATCGCATCATATCAACAGCACACTGCTTGATATTATAACTCTAAAGTCAGATAAAGAGGATTTGAAGTTAGTGACCTTGTTCTTCAGCAAGTCCTACCTAATAATAAAGAGCACGGTGCTGGAGTATTTGGACCCTCTTGGGAAGGACCGTATGTTATTGATGCCATCATTCGACCTGGGACATATAAGTTAGCTCACACTGGCGGATAACAGATCGAGCATGCCTGGAATGCAGAATAACTTTGTCACTATTATCAATAAATCTTCATGTATATATTCATGCATTCGTCATTCATCAATAAAGATATCTACTTATTCGTCATTCATTGTTCGTCATTCATTGATCGTCATTTGTTGATCGTCATTCGTTGATCGTCATTTGTTGTTCGTCATTCGTTGATCGTCATTCGTTATTCGTCATTCGTTGATCGTTATTTGTTATTCGTCATTCATTGTTCATCATTCGTCGATCGTCATTCGTTGATTGTCATTCGTCATTCGTCATCATTAATAAGGGTGTCACCTCATCGATCATTTGATTTTGTTCCTTTTATAGTTTTATGGTAATCTTCGAACACCATAAGACTCGAAGGGCAGTGGGATCAGAATGTTATCTCCTACTTACTTCCTAAGGGATTATGCAAAACGTCCATTTAGGAGGGTCAGAATTTTAGATCGTTGAAATATCTAAAATTCCTTAAAATCTTAGGATTTTCTCCTCACTTCACGCCTTAGCATGTCGTATTATGCAATTTCCCTCCTCGAATAACAAAGTAACTAAGTAAAATATTCATTGTTCGATGTGATATATTGCTATATTTACATTTTGCTATGGAACTTTTGAAAAACAGTATTGAGTTTGCATCACTCATACTTGCTGTTTTTTTTTAAGCGACTTAACCTATCCTAACACAACCATTTTAAGTGTGTTAGATTCGAATCGCAATAACGTACCGATCAATTACCTAGTGATTGACTACTTAGTTAAATTAATTATCTTCTATATTACGACTTAGTATGTTGATTATTTTGCAGGAATAAATATCTAATAAAGAAAGCATTCATTCATTGATAAAAGCTCGTACCTATATGCAAGCAAAGAAATACAAATAAGAAATGGACGAAGCCCGTATTGTTCTGAAGTAAAAAAGAATAAATATATAAAGGACATTATTCTTATGCAGACGTGCTCGCTCCACCATCTCCGATTTTGGTAGCTTTCGCTTCCCTCCAACTCTAGACAAGCTCAACCATATCTTCGCTAAGGATGGAAAAGTCAAAGTCCGGATGCTCGCAGAAGATGTTATATATAATTGTCGACGAGGCAATGTCACTGGCTTTGTCTGAAGAGCTCCTTGACTTCGGTAGCCTTGAACTCTTCAGTAGCCTTGTGAGCCGCCTCTATTATTGCCTCCTTCATGAGATCTAGATGCTCGGAGATAGTCTTTTCAAGCTCTTTAATTTTCTCCTCGAGCTTCTCCTTTTCGATCTTTTCCTTGGCCAGACCTTCAAGCAGCTGCTGCTTCTCTAAATTGAAGGCTTTTTTTCTCTTCCTCGCGAGCCTTCTCCAAGTTCTCGAATGCTTGGGTTATCTTTTCGACTTTTTCGGCCTTCTCCAAACACTTGAGGACTGGGTCATGCATCAGAACAGCAGCTGCAGCAGTCTGGAAGTATAACGCATCAATACCAGAAAAATACGTTGAAAAGAGAAAATAAACGATGCTTACATTTGCCAACATCCTCATCGCAGGACCAAGGCAACCTTAGCTGATCGTCGCTTCATCCTCTCCCAGTAATCTTCAGAAGTGAAGCGATCAATAAAGGCTGCGCTCATACCAGCATTCTCCTATAATTGGTTAAGGAGTGCGAAAAGCTCTTTGTCTTTATCAACTTGGTTCGGTTCCAAAGAAGTGGCAGTTTTCTTGGATGGATCAGGATGGGTCACAATTTGAGGATGAGGAGGAGGCGAGCTTGTCAGGATATCCTCGAAGGCGACTTTTCGTTTCTTGAAAATGTCGACCTTCCCTACCGTCGATGGAGGTGTGCTCTCTAGCATCTTGGACTTTGCCATTGACCCCAGAGTGGAAGGCAGTACTTGTAGTCCGCTACCAATAACCATTTATGTACAGATGTAAGTCAACAGGCGAGGTGACATAATACGATGATGATAAGAAAATATATATATATATATATATATATATATATATATAATTACCTTCTTGCTGTTGAGAAGCTGGTGGTGATGCAGTTTTTGGAGATGATGGTTCCGAGGTTGTAAGGGTGGTAGGTGCTTTTCGTTTCCTAGGAATGGAAGACGAGGAACTCTTTTCTATTTGCTTCCTCGGCTTCTTCTTCTTCTTCTTCGAGCTCGAGGGTCTGGTCAAACGGACGGTGGGATCCGGGAATACGGCTCCCCTTGGAAGCAGACCGCAAGCAACTAAGTTCTTGGAAGTCCCAAGTTTCTTCCAATCGAATTCTTCAATTGGAAGGTCGTTTATTCTGTACACCCTTGCGAGCTATTTTCTGGAAAGTCCAGGCCGTTCCCTATTATCTGCGATGACATACGAGTATGATCAGAATAATATGATTATATAGAAAATGCGATAAACTGAAAGCTACCTACCAGGATTCTGAAAGAAGCCATTATCTGCATAGTCAAAGTGGAAAAATGGATTTTTCCATTTTCCCATGTTGTTGTGAACTCCGTAGATAGTTTTTATTGCTTGATTCGACCATTTGCTCGCATAAAAGAAGTTAAAGTCTGATAGGTTTGATTTCACTTGGTAAAACCAGGCGAACTCTTTTGGAGTGGGGGTTTCTAAGCCTAGTTTATGGTATAGTATGTACAAACCTACCATGTATCTATAAGTATTTGGAGTTAGTTGAAAAGGAACGACTCTATAATAGTCGATGATGGATTTTATATAAGGTTGAAGTGGGAGGTAGATTTCGCATTTGAGAACTACTTCAGAGAATGAAGCAATTCCACGAGGTGGTGTATGTAGTCGATTGAACTCCACGGGAAGGTGAAGGGGGATGACGATCTTGTAGTTGTGCATGATCTTGCTGAGCCTGTTCGTGGTGCAGTTCGTCCTTATATTAGTACATGACTAGTCTCCCTTTATATATTGATAACCCGTTGCGAACGCAGGGGTATCTCTAATATGCTAGGGCCATTGGTCTTGAGGAAGATCGCCTATACGAGGACTACTTTGCCTGACCCTGGTTATCTCAACTTCGGGTTTTAGCTCAAGACAATCTTCGAGGTTTATAGAGCTAACATTGGTATTGGAAGATTTTCCTGAGAATGCATTCCCTTCCCTAAAATCGTCACTACTAGACATCTGAAAAGAGATATGAATGAGTTTAGTCCTATGCGAGCATCACAGACCTTAGCTATATGCGAGCAGCTTTGGGGTCTTATCCTAGAATTGCATCAACAAGCTACTCATTGAATTTTTTTCTAATCGATCTACGGATTCATAAAAATTATTCGAATAGTTCGTTAAAAAAAATATAATAAAAAACTCTTTCACGAGTTCATCTCTGTCAGTCATCTAAAAGAAGGTATTCTATAAACCAACGAAGGGGATCCAAAAATTTCCATTTTACAATCCATCCGAATATGTGGTGGGTTTATGTTCAGAATATTTAGGCTCTACGGTTTGTTTATATTTTCTAGAAATAGGATTTGTAAATAAGAGTTCTGGAAAAATCGAAGAACAAGAGAGAGAGAATATATACTAACCTTTCTTCGAAGACGGACGGACCAAGATGACGTCTGAAGGGTTGTGATAATAACTTCGTCGGAGAAGATAACAAAGTTGTGCGAGCTGAGAAACAGAACGACGCGGAAGGATTGCTCTGTGAATATTTCGGGTTTTGCGACAAAATGACGCCAAAAGAGTTGCTCTGTGAATACTTCGGGTTTCAAGAGAAATAGCAGACAATAGGTTTTTTTTTTTAAGAGAAGGCGGATTAGTTTTTGATATATATATGCCTCGAGCGTCGTCAAATCACAGCCGCAGATCAAGGTATTTAATTTTCAGATCCAAAGACCGAAGTTCATGTGGGATTTGATTTTTCCGAAATTAAATCAGTATTTTCTCAAAATTTGAAACGATTCGATTTAAGACAACAGCTGGCATCATCGCTATCATTGTGTCTGTTTAAAAAAAGAAAAGAAAGGAAAAGTCTCCTCGAGTTTTGCTATTCTTCTTAGAAAATGTGACATGTGGTTTTATCTGTCAGAAAAAGGTGCGCGTGATCTTGAAAATGTGAGATTTGAGATCTGGCAACTGTTCGACTCTTCAGGAGTCTCAAGTCTAGGTCATGACATCGCATTTTTTAAGCTCGCACTTATAGTAGAAGGAAGCTCCATTTTATTCTAAAGAACTAATGGAACTGGGGGGGCAATTATTGTGCGGTCTAAAATCCTATATGTTGGTCAATACCTAAAAGAGAAAAGTTGACCAAGTGAATGTGTCAGGTCGCATGAGTAAGATTAAGTGCGACCTCCTCCGAAAGAGTTAAGTGCGACCTCTACCGCATAAGTTAGTGCTACCTCCTCCGAACGAGTTATGTGCGATCAGAATGAAAAGAAAACTAAGCTTCGTCAAAACGGGTAACTTACAAGGAACGAGAAACAAAAGTTTTTCTTTAAAGATCAACCAGTCATCTCATTTAAGTTATTACCCAGTTATATTGTTACTCGAATTATATTTTTTCCAGAGTATACAGTTACCCATTCTCACAATTAGGAAACATTGAGTTATCCTCACCTATATAAAGGGAGTTCAATGTTTCAATGGGGGACGTCTTTTCTGAGCTTGGGATTCTTTTTAATTTTTGATCTTTTATCTTTGAGATTTTTTGGAAACTTTTTAGACTCTTGCTTCTTCTTTCCGGACAACACATTGTAATTTTGAGCTCTTGTAATTCTCCAGGAAATAGTAAAGAAACAGTGGATGTAGACTCATCTTTTTTGGAGCTGAACCACTATAAAATCCTTATCTCTTTGTTTGCTTTGATTAATTAACTTTTTTCACACATAAGCCACATATTTGCAATTTTTTTCAAATTTATTGTTGACAAAACCTCCGTCAACAGTACTATATAGAGAAATGTAGAAATGTTAGGTACTTGAATAATACAAAAAAAGAGGAGAAAAAAAAAAGGTTGGAAATCAATGGCCAAAATAGCAATACATTGGAAACCAATGATACCATCAATTTTTTGGAATCTTCAAGTCTCAATGCTATTAAATTCTACTTTGTTTGTTAGTAATTTATCCTACGTAGAATTTAACTTATGAATTTAATAACAACTAAATTTGGATTTGAAGCATATATTATCAGCGCATAAGATACCGTTTTGTATTCAAAGTTCAAGCTAGCATGACAAAGTCAGCTCTTTAGCTGACAAGTTGAGAAATATAAACAAATACATTTACGTGTACATATATTTTATGTAGATCATTTTTTATACATAATAGTGTAAGGGGTTTTCTTATTAAAGGGGGAAAAAAATGTAGTGAAGGGTTTTCAACTTACTATGACAAGTCCCAGTCAAAAAAAAAAAAAAACTTACTAAGATAAGCGATATAAATTGCAGAAAAGTGTTATATGCAATGTAGGCCAAAGATGTTAAACCGAAAATTTGAGTAAGCAAATATTTATTAGACGATACATATTCATTTGTAATGGAAGTGAGACTCTCGTTGATAAAAAGTATGCATTAGCACCAATTATTTAAAAGGGAAAAAAAAAGAAGTAAACATGATATAATTACCAATAGTTTTAACAGTCAACTCCAATCCTTAATAGTACGGTTCTAGTCCTTAGATGTAGTTTACACTATTTTTGACCAATTAAATTCCAACCATGTATATGTAGGAGCAGTTAGAATCCCCTGTGGGCATAAAAGATTAGAAAGATCTGGCTAGGAAGACACATTTCATTTCAAAAACAGCTCCAAAATCAAATCTGATGCAGTGAAAGGTATATTTTTGCACAAACACAAATACACAGACTGGACATAGTAGAGAAGCATGTTCGATATGACTGCCGCTTGGACGGGAGACATTCTTCTTCTTCTTCTTCTTCTTCTTCTTTTTTTTTTGTGTCAGAGAAAAGTCATTATCTCTGTTGGAAATCTATCCAACAGAAAATTCAGGGAAAAAAAAAATCCCAACATGGCTGACAAGTGGAAAGCAGGTATTCTTTTATTGTGATTATTATTATTATTTTAAAATAAAATTTAATTAATAATCATCATTTATTATAAATTTTAAAAAATATATCACACAGACTTAAATTCTTAAACTCCAATTCATACGAACATTCTTAAAATCTTGAACTGAATTAGTCGCAGTCGGTATCTTCTGCTCGGAGTATAAATACACGCCATTTACTCGTTCACACTGTGAAGAAAAGGTCAAAACCCTACACGCCATTTACTCATTCACACTGAAAAAAAAGGGTCAAAGCCCTTATCGTGGAAAGAGTCTTTTCCCTAGGTTTCAGCTCAGCTACCAAATTCAGCCCACAGACAATTGACCAAACTCTTTTTGTATACTTTAATTTACTGCTCTAATGCTCTTATTTTGGCTAATACCAAAAAGTTATAATATATTTAACACTATAGAATCAACGACCATGTCCATTACCCTTTATTTATCTAAAGGCTTTTTCCACGTATTGGTCCTTTTTGCCTTGGTTTTCAGCTCATTGTTCCATGTTATTTTTATAAAAAAATGGATTAAGGATAAGATAAGATGATTTTAATTTATGGGTCTTTGTTTATGATATCCCCTTTTCTCTTTCACAATGTTAAAGCAAATAAAATTAAAAATTCCATGTGGTTTAATGACAGTAACATATGGACTAGAGAAATAAATAAAAGGATTTTAGTGGGTGATCTAAATTTTGAATTCTTGATATTGACTATTGTTAAAACAGAATTGACGTCAACTAATGCAAGTAACTAGATGATTATGCGTATAAATACAAATAAACAAAGATTGGCAGCCGAGTATGAACAAGGTAACGTGGTAGTTGTTTAGGAAACATGTCAAAAGTATGTAAATCATGAGGGAAAAAAAAACATTTTGATTTACATAGTGTGCTAAATTTGCCCCTTTTTTAACTATTGAATAAGAATTTCGGGTCATGGTGTCTATTCTTTTGACGCTTTCACATTAATTTCTAATATAAGTCTCCATTGATACGGTGATATAGTAATATAGTAAGTAGAAAAATACTAGGTTACGAAATGAATTAGTGTTACGAAATGAATTAGTTAGATAAAAAATTTTATTATTTAAGATTTTGGTCTTCAAGATAGATATAAAAAAAATATTATTTCTGATAAATAATATTAGATATTTTATTTTAATATTTAATAAATAAAAATTAATAATTAAGCTAAAAAAATGAAATAGGAGACAGAGAGCGGGAGAGAGATTACGGCAAAGGAAGGCACCACGTAAGATACCAAAAAGGTAAAGAAAGCAGGATCAACTTTTCCACTTTCATTTGTTGGTAGCTTTGTGCATAAAACCCTTTTTAACTTTAATTATTATTCGTATTTTTTAATACTGGCTGTGGTGTTTCTTTGCGTGCACAAATTTTGGGTGCGAATAAAAAAAGCCACTATGCTTTCATAATACTGAGTAGAAACCTACTATTCGGTGTAGAAACAAGCTGAAAAAAGTTTGAGACAGCATCGATCGCCACATGGCTAGCTAGCGGCTTCTTTATCCCCTAAACGTACTTTATTATATTACTTTCATTATTTGACGGGGCACAACAAAAGTGTGAACCCTAATTGTATGGGATTTTCTTATTCTTTTATGTTTTTTTGTTTTGTTTTGGTTTTAGTTTTTCATGAATGGTTTTGGGAGTAAGCTGCCAATAGAACATGCAGATTCCCATTTGTCACTTTGTCAGTTGTACTTTTGATTCTATCTATACTTATATCGTTATATGAACACATTACATATTATATGCAATGACATTATTAATACATTAGGTTATTCATGACACGTCAGCTTTCGCAGCTTTTTGTGCCTCAAAAACCTTATCCTTTGCTCATTAATTTCGGTAACTTAATTCCTGTGTTTTTCTTTTCTGGCCCTTTCCCCTTATAAATTGGATTTTTTTTTTTT
>JXTB01000363.1:258918-296820 GCA_002914805.1 Parasponia andersonii
TTAGAAATAATTTGTATAAATTTTGCATTTAAATAAAGGTCAGATTTTGTAGAAGTAACAGTGTGAAGATCCCTTTCACAAAAAAAAAAAAAAAAAAAAAAACCCGATGTGAAGATCAACTACTATTCTATCCATTCCATCATGTGATATTGAAGAAAGGGCTGCAGATATTATAAGAGGCCCATAAATCAGATTGAGGCCCAAATTACCTACCTATTGTGGCAATAAGAAAAAGGGCATGTTTGGTACCCACCCAAATTCAGAAAACAAAAGAGTTTCGATAACCAAGGATCAAAAAGTGGGTTTCTGATCAAAAGGTTATCTTATTATCTTAAAGGGTGATCAAGATTAAAAGTTCGAGATATGGTCAAAAGAATGTAAGAGAAGGAGAAAAGCGGATTTTTATTCCCTTTTTTTCATTATTTTATTTTTTCTTTTGTGAATGAATAAGAACAGTTTTGGAAGAAAGGATAATATGCTATCATCTTAACTATATGCAATCATCTCAAATTTTCAAAATGCAACGATCTCTTAAAACGATTTTCAAAATGACCTAGAACTTTAATACATGATGAACAGGACCAATGTAATAAAAATAGTAAAGGCATTCATGACACTTAAAAAATCGTGGCAATCGAATAGTAAGTGCCACTACCCAAAAAAGGTTTTTTTTGCTTTTCTTTTTAATAGCCAAGTATCCTTGAATCACTACCAAAATTGGAGGAATCCCTACCACGTCCCGAGCGTGTCACACATGGTAGCGATGACATACCATATCGCTTAATAACGAGAAAATGATATGAATAAGACTAATTTAGGTTAAAATAATTTTTTTGTGTATTATTCTAAATATAATAATTTTAAGAGTGTCAAAATTTTTTTGACCATAAAAAAACTATTATTTAAATTTTTTTTGTGGTAAGACATTTTGATATTTCTAACAATGTTATTTTTAAAAAATGCACAAAAAAATAGCCTAAGTTAGTCCTCCAAATGTTCTTTTCTCCTTAACAAGTGATGACATAAGCTACCCTTTCCTTTTTGCTAAACAAGTGACGCGGTAGGCAACTACTTTTGTTTGAGACCAACATGACAACCCATTTAATTAGAGCATCAAATAAGATTTCTCCCAACTCTCCCATTCTTTTCCTGAACCAACGGTGACTGACGAAAATTGTTATCTTAGGATATACCACCCAAAGAGGGGGCCCGCGTGTGAATTAAGTTTTATAAGTTTTTGTCGAATTTTTTAAAGTTATAAACTAGTAAGCCATAATTTCAAAAAAGATTGGAGGCAAACAGATAAAGCAATCACACAATCAACAACAAACACGTACAATTTACAAGAATTTAAAGAGATAGGTCAGAGAGATTAAAAACACTAGTTTTATGAGATTGAACAAACAAGGTTATTTGTCTACCTCTTTAGCTCTAGGCACCTTCATTTTTGAGAAAAGGGTTTGACCAACCTTCAATCGGAATAAATTTTTCTTAGAATTTTTTGAAATCTCTTACAACAGTCTTATTTCCAGTTTTATTAAAAATAATCTTGAATCTGGTGTCAATTTCCCTTAAATTAGATTGTTTTGACAACAATGCCGACCTCACCTCAAACATGATGAGCGCAATATTTATATATATTTTTATCCCTTAATTTCATCATTGTTAGTTATTTTTAATTATAATTTCTAGCTAAATGTTTTTATTTTCCTTGAATAAGGAATTTATTGCAGCTTCAAATAAAAAAAATTACAAGTTGAAGTAAATAGGACATAAAAAGATGACAAAAGAACATGAGTAGGACTAATTTGGGCCAAAATGACTTTTTTTGTGCATTTTTTAAAAAATGACATTTTTAGAAGTATAAAAAACATCTTGACCTATGGTCAAAAACTTCTTGACCATGAGAAATCCTAAATAATGGGTTTTTCATAATCAAAAAGCTCTTAACTTATACTCAAGAAGTTCTTAACACTCTTAAAAATATCATTTTTAGAAAAATGCACAAAAAATTTATTATGGCCCAAATCAGTCCCATGTCATAAATTCTCTTCTTGGATCATTTCATAAGTGCACCAGACTAGTTAAATTGAAGAATAAGGGCTAGTCCAAAACTCTGCAAACCCAGTTGGCAACTTAATAAAGGCCCAAATTGAAAGTCCCCACATGCTTGAATACTGTGTAAAAAACTTGTTGACATTTAATGCGTCAAGGCGAATGAGTGACTCATTTAGATTAGAGTATTTATAAGAAACGTTTCTTTTCGCTAGATTTATTTAAAAAATGACCATTTTAAAAATGACCATTTTTTACACACTTATTTAATAAACGACCATTTCATAATTTATTTTGATAAATGACCGTTTTTCAGTTAATTATTTTTTAAAAAATAAACTAATTTTATACAAAATAAATCAATATGTTTTATCGTACCGAGCAAATTGTGTAATGTCATTTCGCATCTTCACTATCTTTGCAAGTGGAAAAAATTTATCAAAGAATTTTTGAGCCAATTCGTCCTAAGTTATGAGGTACCGGAAGGAAGTGACTTGAGCCATTATTTTGCATTATCTTTTAATGAGAAAGTGAATAATCTCAATCTTTACCATCATTAGTATCACCATTATATTTAAAAACATCACATATCTCTATAAAGTTTGCAATATGTGCATTAGGATTATCATTTGTATAAAGCCGCTAAATTACACAGACGTCTAAACTATTTGGTTAATTGCCGACTTGATTTCGAAGTTGTTGGCTTCAATCAGCGATCTTCAAATACTTGAGGTTGTGCCATTAACAGTGGGCATGGTATAGTCTCTCAAGGCTCTTATGTTCTCAGCTCTCTTCACCCCAATATTAGCTTAGGTCGTGTTGATAGTATTAATGGTCTTTCATGCTTCTTTCTTCTCTTTGTTTAGACTTCAAAATGTTCTTTCAATCTGTAGATCACAAGGTACCAATGCAAAACTTTTGAACATCTCATAAACTAGACAAAGTAACTAAAAAAATAATAAAACTAAAAAAACTAAAATTAAAGGTAGAATTAATTAGTAATAAGAATCAAAACACTCGACGGTAATGATGCTGAAAACTTTATGTGTAATTTTATGTAAGTGCCTAAAATCATAACAAGTAATAAAGTGAAAAATAGAGTATCGTTCTCATGAAAATCGTAAAATTATTAAGTGTTGAAATTGACCAATCCTAATTTTATTTTAACGAATCGAATAAATAGGTTAAATGCAAAGAAGTAAATGAAATATAAAATAAAATAAAATAAAATAATGTATAAGGAAAGAGATAAATTCAATTAATATAATATTAGTATTTTTCGATTTCATTATAACTAATTCTTGTTAATTTTCCTATTCTCATTTTTTAGATTTATTATCTAAGTTGGCGATCAAGAATTCTAACTTATTCACTATTCTTTCTTAAAATCAAGCAAAAAAACCTTAATATCACTATATCTTTACGTGAATTATAACTTTAAATTCTATGGTTTCTCTCAGAATGACCACACAAGTCAAATTGGTATATCTTCATCCCTCATGCCTATGGCATTCATCACGAAGAACTAGACATATAAATATCCTCTTCGTATCATTATAGTTCTCACATCAACTCAATAGTGGCTAATTATTTAAAAGCATTAAGAAAACTAATGAACACTTAATCATAAAATAAATAAAATATGTAAATAAAAATAAACTAAAACTTCATAATTAGCTCTTAAAATAAAATAGTTCATAACTAATTTGGAAAGAACCATACACAGTCATAATAATTCAAACAGAAATGAAAAAAAAAAAAAAAGAAAAACTGTTCTTAAATAGATTTCTCTTAGTTTCTGCTGTTTTCTCCTATACCAAAATCTCTCGGTCTGTCTCTATATTCTCCTCTAAGTCTTGTTGCAGCTTCTCTTCTCCTTTCATAATGCACTATCTTTTATATATACATGGGATTCAAGTAAAGGAAAATAAAAGAGAATCGACTCATGTAGGACTTATTTGGATTGATTTCCAGATTTTTGTTTAAATAAATTGAAAATAGAAGAAAATTTTTGGTTTTGACTGTTAGTTTTAATGAACAAGAAACATGCTTGGAAACTTTATTTCACTATTTGTTTTTCCAAATTTTTGTTTAAATAAATTGAAAATAGAAGAAAATTTTTGGTTTTGACTGTTAGTTTTAATGAACAAGAAACATGCTTGGAAACTTTATTTCACTATTTGTTTTCAAAAACAATAAAGTGCAAATAGATCTATTAAATATGAAAAAAAGTTATTTTTCATATAAGTTTTAAAATTCGATCATTGTCTAACAGTGTTTGCAAAACAATCATTCTTTAAATAGTAATCTAAAATTTGGTCATTTAGCTTAAAAGTCCCTTAGGTTAATTGAAAAATTTTGAGAAATTTAAGAGCTTGCTTACATTCACTTTCCTTTTTCTTTTTTTGTTTTTTGTTTATTCAAATAAAAAACTAGAATTTTTTTTGGAAGTTTGCTTGGCAACTTATTTTTATTTTTTGTTTTAAAAAATTATTACCAAAAATTTCAAAAAAAAAAATGGCAACAAAAAATTCTTAATACCTTTGTTTTTTAAAATAAATTTAAAAAAAAAAAATACAAATATTTAGACACAAGTAAAATGGCTATATTAGACTTGGGAAAAGTACAAAGACATACTAAGAAGATACCCACGTTCTGGAACTAAAGTAGTTACAAGTCTATATGTTCTACAATAGGTTGAGCTACACAACAAGGAGTATGGCTGATGCAACAATTGGTGGAGCCTTAATGGACACACAATGTATGAATTGCTTTAAGAAGTAGGTTGCAATCATTACCAATAGCCAATCGAACATGTCATGCTAAGTAAACCCGTTGGATTACACGAGATAGATGCCATTACTACCTTTTCTGCTCAAGTAGCTACGTTGACATAGCAGTTGGATAATTTGAGTGCAAACATCATTCACACTCTAACATAAGTATGTTAATTATGCAATAGGAATCATGTGGGTGTTGATTGCCAAGTTTAAAATCTTTTTACTTCCCTAACTGAACAAGTAAACTATGTGTCTAACTTTCAATGACTGCAACACAACCTATATTTTAACATATAAAATTCTGGGTAGAAGAATCATCCTAACTTCTCATGAGAACCTTATTCCGAATTTCATTGCTCTACTTGTAGTAACCATAAATCAATTCATGAAGAAGGCTGAGACCATTCTACAAAATCAAGCAACATTTTGTCGAAAATCAAGCGATATCTATCTGAAACTGCGAAGTCCAAATTGGCCAAATAGAAAACTTGCTCACTGCAAGACCACAAGAATTCTTGCTAAGCAATACTGAGATGAATCCAAAAGAGCAAGTCAATGCTATTATCGTTTATAGTGGAATATAATACGAAAGAGCCATATCAAGTACTTCAAAAAGAAAAGAGGAGGAAAGAAGCCACCAAAAGAGATGTGGAACAACGTGAAAAAATCAACGTGATTTCCAAAGAAGCGAGTTAAACACCAAAGCTTCAACCAGTAAAAGCTTACAAGCCACTAGTTCCTTTTCCTCAGGTTTACGAAATCAATTGAATAAGGAATATTGTGCCATCTAGTAAAAGCAAGTTCAACCGAAATTGAAAGATTCGAGAAGTATGTATATACTTTGCACTATAGGAGATGTTGCTAGAATAATGTCCAAAAAATGTTTGTTATGTATGGATATTTATTGAATATTTTAGATATTTAAATATTTCATGCACAATATTTCTGATAATATTTTGATTATTGAATAATAGTAAATGTCAAAGTGTTCTATGATTTACTTATTAGAAAAATATTTTAATAAAGTTGTTTATTAAAGTCAAAATATATTTTCTCTAATTAAATCAAATAAGATAGTTCACAGCTAAGATCATGTTGCAAGATTTTATGTATTTATAGTGTGTCTTAAGCTATATTGGTATGACTATATGCAAAAAGTCTTAGTATATAAAAAATATTGAACATGGACTATATAAAATATGTTATTGTAATAAATACCGTTGATAAGAACATATTTTCGGAAACTTGATGATTAATGCATGTTTTTCTTAATCCTGAAGTAAGTGATGAATCCATTTTTATAACTTATATTTCTTAAAATACTAAAAGGTATAGATCAAGAAATTGATGATCTAAATCCTAACATTTAGGTGATACATTATTATGGATATTGGAGATATATGCATATAGATATAGAAATCACAACTCAGTTATATGGAGAAGTTAATACCGTCTTGAGGAACTATAGAAGCTTATATGATTTAAACCTTAGCTAAGTAATTAATAAAATTAATTATTTTATTAATTGAAGATTTTCTATAAGTCTAGTTATCCATTAGATATAGTTTTATATCGGAGAATTAAAAGATATAATTGGAGGGGTAAAACGATAATTTTACCTAACTCTAATTATTGGTATTCATGTAGAGATACAAATACAAATGTTAATTATCTAATGGACATAATTTTAATTATAAAGTATCTTATAATATTTATTTAATTCAAGAGTGCAGTTTGGACATTTAGTGAAATAAGTCTATAACCAATAGTACAAGTCCATTTGTATCAAGAGTTAATTAAACTAGGATTTTATTTATTTGAATTTAAATTAAATAGGTCTATTTGAGTTCTCAAACTATATCAATATATTGGACTACGTGAGATCAACAAATTTAGTTCAAAAGATTTCTAAGTAGTTAGATATAAAAGAGGAAATAGGCTGGAAAGACAGTGGAGCGTTTAGAGCCCATTCTCATGCCCCTTAGGGTATGCAGTATTTTTAGGGAGCCTTAACCTTTAGAGTTGGCCAAAGTTACTCCTAGAGAGGAGGCTATAAAAGCCTCCTCTCACCTCTCCTGTGAGATAATTTTTAGCTATTAAAAATATTAGTTTGACAGGTGCCAAAAAAACTAAGAGAAAATTGAGAGAGATAAATTCTTTAAGCCACTATTAGAAGCTATAAGAGTTCTTAGATTCTTACTTAAAAGTTGATCAAAATCGAAGTACTTACACACTTTTATAGTTATAAACTTAGTACTTAGAAAGGAAGACTAACCGGTTGAGGTACGATCTTTTGTATCATGAATTTAGATCATAATAAAGACCCATGAATATTTTTATGAAAAACTATATTCGGAAAAAGTTTTATTTTCCAAACTTTTACTCATCTTTGATTTTATCATGTTTTTCATAAAATTTAACCAATGGATGTCTACTTAGAAAAATCTTTATGTGATTTCGGTAAAAGTGTCAATTTAATGTCTCTCTCTATTTGTTAGAGGTTGAATTTGGGAGAACTTACTTTTGTTTTGGTTTCTCTCATTTGACAGATCAATCTATAAAGCGTCCAAAAGATGTGCTTGAATATCATTTGGTTAGAGTGGACAATTCACATTCTATATTAGTTTATATGTGCTTGATATAAGAGATGGCAAAGATACACCTATTATTTTGAAACGATTAATTTTAGCCTTAGAGAAAGTTGTGATAGACATTCCAAAAGGTAAATTAACTTTGCCAATTAAAAAAGAGAGTGATTTTGAAGGTGTTTAAAGAAATTCATTATCTAACCGGAGATAGTTCATTCAAAAAGGAAGAATATGTGACCGAAGCATTCAAGATTGATCATGTAAAAGAACTTCCTAAAGCTTGTGATATCTCCATCAAAGCCAATTATAAACATGGCGAATACCATCTATTTAGGAGCTTTATCACCAAATGGAAGAAGGCTAAAGTCCGGTGACTTTGGAAAAGACCTTTCAAATCCACCTCCGTCTAAGCAACAATCTTTAACAATTGCACTTATTCCATTTTATCCTTGTCACGTCTCTTTTAGCAAATTAGAAATAGAGTCATTGCCCTCTCAAGATAGGAAAGTAAGAGATCACAGAGTTACATTAGAGTAGTCGATTAATGATATCAAGGGAAAATATCAATTGCTTTGAAATTATGAATTATCACGATTGATAGTCTTGCCAAAGACTATAAATATTTAAGCATTTTTTGAGAGGTAACTCGTGTTTCTATCCTTTATTTTCTTTCATTTTTATTTTCAATTTTTTTTTTTATTTTGGAGTTTTATATCTATTTTTTTCTCTCTTTATTTTGTTTTCTTTATTTTTATGACAAATTCTTACACAAGACTAGAGATCAATAATGTGGATTTCAACAACTCAACAAGAAGTCTCCATCATCATGTGAAATTCTGAGGGAGTTTTTCTTTACCTTCTCTTTCATTTTAAACATTAGAGAAATATTGACTTTAAGTTGGGGGTAGATAATTTCATTTTCATTTAAATTTAAAAAAACTTGAACATTGAAACTTAGAAAACAAATTTGTTTCATGTTTTTTGTTTTATTTATTTTATCTTTTTGTTTTGGTTGATGATCAAATGCTAACAATAATAACTTGGCTGAAATTGAATGTGATTCTTAGAAAGTGATAAATATTGTTTTTGTGTATGGTTAATTCTTTTGTTAGTTTCATCTTGATTGAGATTTTTTTGAATAATTTGAGCACGTACACATCCATGATCATTTAATTGTTTTGCTTACATAGAGAAAGTGTATGTAGTTTAAGTGATATTTTTAAGATCTCATAATTGAACTATGGAACTTACTTGATTATCTTTTGAGGAAAAATCCTAAACACTGCATTTTTGAAGAGATGATTTAGTTCATCTTTAGATTATTTGAGCTTTTTAAGCCTAACTCTTACCTATTCTGTCTCTAATTAATTCCTTTGAGCTATAAATATTTATTAGATATTTCTCTTTATTATAATAAAATTATTCGTACCTTATTAGCCTTAAACAAATATCCCACCTTTCAAAAGAACTCATAATATGTATAAAAGTTACAAGAAAGAAGAGAAAATTGAAAGGATGCAAGGAAACTTTGAGTTTTCAAGGTACTATAGTTCCAGTAAATCAAAGAAATAAGTTTAGAGGTTGTGGTGAATCATCAAAAGAGGTAAAAATCAAAGAAATAAGTTTAGAGGTTGTGG
The DNA here is from genome assembly GCA_002914805.1 of Parasponia andersonii. Taxonomy (NCBI): domain Eukaryota; kingdom Viridiplantae; phylum Streptophyta; class Magnoliopsida; order Rosales; family Cannabaceae; genus Trema; species Trema andersonii. Next base: position 267,979 of record JXTB01000363.1, read on the forward strand.
TGAATCATCAAAAGAGGTAAAAAAAAGTTAAACTGGAAAAAAAAAAGTAGTAGTCCTAAAAAGATGAAAAAAATGTAGAAAAAGTTTAACAAAAAAGCATTCTTTCAATGCTACAATATAGAATTCTCTATGTTTCATTGATATTTTCTTGTTTTGTGAAATCCTATCTTCTTTTCTTTTTTTTTTTTCTCCCATTTGTTTGGTAGCTATTATCTAAGCCTAATATTACAAGCTTTAAAAGAACTTTTTGATCTTTTATAATGTGTTGATATGAGAAGTAAGCCTATAGAGATTCAAAATTTCTTTATTGAGAGATCACTTTTCATTATCCACTTGTTAGCATAAACTAATCCGAATTGCATATATAATTGTTGAGATTGGCTATTCACTCTCACACATACTTTAAGAACACAATATGTGTTGTTTCTTACATTTGAATTGAAATCTAAATTTACACAATATTTTGAATTTTCTTTAAGGTATATATCATTTACAATCGTTGAGACAAATACTATGAATCAAATCCAATTCATGTTTTTGTTTCATTTCTATTTTTTTTTTATTTTAAATGAAGTGGGAACAAATGTTCAAAGAAAGAAAACAAAAAAGAAAAAAGAAAAATTCTAAGTAGAAATAAATGAGCTTCATGCCGCGCAACAAAGTAGAGTAAGAGATTCTAATACATCTCCATGATCAGAAATAAAAATTCATCGGTCAGGGAAAATTTCAAAGGAAACAAACACATGTTGATGTAGCTATTTGTGTAGCTATTCTTATTGCTACTATATCTATTTTACAGAACTGAGTTTGTAATTTAGTAGTAGGACATCATGATAGTATTATTGCTATAAGATATGCACAAGAATCGCTAGATGAGACATTTCTTCGTGGGAGAAAAATTAGGGAGTATAACTATCATGTATCGATATTGATAACATTAAAGCATAATCCACTCTTTCAATTTCAAATCTAGATAACCTTGACATATTACTAGCAAGTCTAGTACTTGGATCACATGTTGCATAGTCTAAGATTTTCGTCATTTTTGACAATGATCTGTTAAGATCCTATCGTTGCATATCTATTTACATATTAATGTTTCTTTGAGATTTTTACAACTTTTTTTTTCTTTTTTAATTTTTAGGTTATTGATGAAAGAAATAAGAGACAATCGAAAAATATTGTTGCTGCCCAACCATAACAATCTCTAACACAATAGAAAAGATATCCACTACCCATGAATAAAGAGTCATCTCTTATACAAACGCAAAAAAGACCTGATAACCTAGTTTTAATGAGACTACTATCGAGAATCGTTAACATGAGAGGAAGGAAATTTGGTCCATGTTCTCTTTGATGAAGACATTTTTAAGTAAGCCTTTCTATTATCTATATTCTGGGACAATGTTGTTCAATTTTGCAAATTAAAGATGGGTAGTTCTATAGCATCATATATAAGATAATAGTTTAATTTAGCATGATGATACATAGCATTACACATAATCTTGTAGGCGATTCTTATAATAGTATAACTTTGTAGGCAATTACATCACATTATGATATAACTTAGCTATCATAATAAATATATGTACATAGATCCTAGTAACATTATTACAAATACTGACCCACAAGAGAACTTTGCTGAACATATGTCATCTCAGATGCTTATGACTCAAAATTACAAGTAAATATATTAGTTGTTCTATGCAATCATGTGTAAGACTATAAACTTCTAATTCTTAATTTTCTTTGATTTTATAGTGTCCATATTAACTAGTAAATTATAACCTTTGTTAATTGAATAATTATGACTAGTGAATTATAGCTTTGTTAATTAAATAATTAGGGAGCATTAGTTATTACTTCTTATTTATAGCATGAAATAGATTTAATTCTTAGGAAAGAAGCTTCAAATAGTACTACTCATCACATTGTCTGATCATGGTCATAAAATAGCAAGATTTTATGATAAAAAGATATAACTACCTAATTACTACCTCTACTAGTTAATTTCTCCAGGCACAAAATACCAAGGGATGTTCTGAAGTGGTATCAACTAGTAGGACAAGACTACATGCGCTGCATTTCGTATATAAGAAATCAAATACGTAAAACAAAAGCTTCCTAGTAATAAGTACAAAGATCCAGAAATATATAATCTTTTGAATAGATATTAGATTCTAGCAATACGCAATAATCTTGTGTACATATCAGGGGTGTGTGTATATATATACACATAAAATTATGGATAGATCATGGATAGATCAATAGAGAAACAGAAAAGCAAATATTGAAGAGGGAGAGAGCACAAAACGACAAAGATACGCTAAAGAAATAAATTGTTATCGAAGAAAATATTCAGAAGCGCATTGAATTCATATAATAAACACAAAAGGACAAAGTGAGAAACAAGGAGTCAATACCCGAACCACCACCCTTGCTGACTGGGGAGGCCCATAATGCAATCTTATAAGAATTTCTTTTCTTCTAAATAGTATTTCACCAAACTCTTTCGCTGAGCCTTACCAGAAACCAAGGATCTTAGCTGGTGCGCTCTTGACTCCCCCTCTTCTACACCCACGTTTTTAATCTCTTTACACACCCACCACCTACCCAAATTAATAGCCTCTCCAAAAACCTAGACAAGCCAACGTCTTCAGCACCATTATTTACCAAAAGGACAATCACTGCTTGGCTAGTACTAGACTATAGTCCACTACAACCATTTCATCCCATACCTAAATTACCCATGAAAAAAGGATTCCAAAAAATAAAAGTCATAAATTTCCCATTCTACCACTACTTCAAACCCAAATTGAGTACGTCTAGTGAGGTAGAAAGGGAAATTAATATAGACTCAGTGTAAAAGTAGATAGAAAATATTATTGAGAGAGTCTTCAAGCTCTCTATTGCTTGGGGACTGCATTAGTAGTAGTGCCAAGGTCAGCACCGGAGGAGCTTCCTGAGCCGCCATTATCGACGCCTGTAGTGGCTGTAGATGTGCCACCGCCAAGGGCAGCCATGATCTGCTGAACAGTGTTGTTGAGGTGGTTGTTGATGGCATTGATGCTAGGTAGGCTGGGATTAGCGGATGGAATAGTGCTGACAAGAACTTGAAGCCCCACCGTGAGAAGACAGCTTGGCTTCCCGAAAGCCGAAGCTGGGACGGGGGACAAGCCGTTGGCGGCGGCGGAGTTGTCATCCGATGACAGTTCAACAGGGACCATGACAAAGCCTAAGGGAAGGATAGGAATGCGTGATGGATCCTCGCCGCTCATGGTGAGCTGGATGGCGTCCACATCAACGGTGGCGCAGACCACTAGGCTTCCTGACAGATCCGTACAGCTCTCTTGCAGCATAAGCTCTACGTGCTGTGATGAGTTGTTAGCCACCTGCATGGCGTTATGTGTGCAAATATATACGAAGAATAATCACTGTACATCGTGAAAGCAATGTATACACTTAATTAACAAATTAGTATAGATCTATAATAACGAGTGTAGCTTGAGTAGGGAAATGCTAATGAGATTTCATAGATATTACGTTTATTTAGACCATGTTTCCTCGGTAATGTATGCAGTTCATACATTAATTTTCAGATACTATTAAAATATAAATATGTATATATGTATATATATTTGATCAGTAGATCAAAAGGACATAGGCCTCAAAAAAAATGGAATTAAACAGAGTCTTGCTGTTAGAGAGATTCTTACATTGATTCGAAGAAGAGAAACGCAGTTTCCAGGGTCAGAACCATTAGCAATGTGAGCAACTTCTTGTAAAGAATTCCCATTCGATAGAACTTCAAGCTGCAAAACGACGCCGAATATATAAATATAAAACTCGCCATGAGGTGTTACATCTTATAAGATAAAAGGGAGTGAAACAGCGTGTAATAGATATGTGATCACCAAAGAATGATCACCTGGGATCTGCGGCGTTCGTCCCTCAAGAGGTCAAAGACCTGGTAGTGAGGATAAGGCAGCCAAGTAGTGGAGACAGCACTGAGAATGAGGCCATTGGGTTGGCCAGGCTCTGTGATTCTCCTTGTCGTTATTCTCACAGTGTCGTCTGGGGAATCCGATAGAGCAGTCCATGATTGCCCGCCGCATGTGCCGATGTTCACACAAAATGTCCTTATCATCCTCTGTGCCAGCTTCATCAAGTTTTTCCTTGCCTCTGGAGAAGGTATAACTGTACACATACCACACAAAATAACATGTATATATACGCCACCACATATTAAACGCCATTATCGTCGTATACTTAAAATACCTAAATGTATAACACCATACTATCAACTTATAATAGTGCATAAAGTTAAAGTGACAAGTGTAACTATTGTACAACAATATGCAACTAGCTAAAACACTGACCATATATTTTATTGGTGTCGATTACTGTTGTTGTTTTTCCAACAAATATGCTGCAATATCGTTTATTAGAAGTGAAATTGCATAGTGTCATATGATAGTATAATAACATATTTTCACGTAATCACTACGGTAAAAACACTACAATAACTATCAGGAACGTGACAGTATAGTGTCTGATACTATGTTGTAAAATACCAACAATGTTTATATTAGGAATTCAATTAGAACAATTTAGCTTAATAAAATCAAACCTCCAACGTCCGAAATATTCCTGGCCATGAGACTTGCCACCCTTTGACATTGCCTCTTCAAGATAGCTAACCAGCGATGTGCCCCAAACGCCATTCCACTGTGGACAAAGTTGCTAAAAGTTGGATGAACTGGCTTCTCTTCTATCTCAGCATGTTCAACCCATGTGACCTGTATTCAAAGCAAAATCAATTATTAGAATACCATAATGATAAAAAGACTAATACAAATATTTCTTTAATTGGTGGAATTTAATTTGACAAACAAACTTAAACTAAGCTATATAATAAAATTGACAATAATTAATAAAACTAACTAGTACCCTTGAATAACCATTTGGCATATCTTGGATGACACAGCCAGAGGGACGTCTCCTATATCTGGGAAGTGAAGGCTGATACTGAAGGATGTCATGGAAGCTATCAACAGGAAAGTCAACGACGACCCAAGTTCCTTCCTCTGCGTTTTGTTGGCAATATCGGAGAAAATGAGCCTCCCTAGAAGGAACCAGGGGTGACAGGAATTGTAATTCGGCAAACATCTGTGTTTAGAATCAAGTAATTAACAATTTATATTAGAAATTTTGTAGCAATATGTAATGATTTTATAGAGTTGATATGACTAATTAATAATGTTACCAGCTGAAGGGAACCATTAAGTGGTTGGCCAGAAGCATCTGTTGTGATTACTTGAAGGGTTTTAGCTCTTGAGACAATAGAAGGGAACAAATCCATCCATTTATTCTGAAAAATGGAAGGGAGACTACAATTAATAAAGACTATAACATGCTCAGTTAGTCATCCCCAAGTTTGTCAAACAGGTGTATTTATATTCTAGCACTCTTGCTTTGATAAATTGTCGAAAACAAAATCAACTAAATGCAAACCATTGGATAATCTCTAACTCAAGTTATATAAATGAAATATGAATCATAAAAACAAGGAAGGAATAATAAACCAACTTAACTTAGAAGAATAAAAGAAGAATATTAATTAAACTTACACCATCAAGGAAAGCATCAATCAGAGTGATGCTATTCATGATAACAACAGCGGTATCACGAGTGGCTTCAGTCTTGAAGCCACTCGAATCATGCTGCTTGAGGTTCATCGCCCATGGGAACATCCTGGCATGCTCTTCAACATTAAGAACTTCCCTGCCATTTTCCCCATTCCGAATCCAAAGTGGTGAACCTGACTGGCACATCTTCGCAAGCTCATTAACAGAAGACATGGCAAGCTCAATAGCCATAGTTTTCTCTTCTTCTAGGAGAAGACCATTGTCCGGAAAAGGCTCCTGTGACAACATTGGAATCGGAACCATGTTATGATCATTGCAAGATCCCATGGGGTCCGGGAAATGCCTGGAGTACATGTTCATGTCCAGGTCCAAAGATGGGGGCATTAGGGGATGATGAGCGGCTGGAGTCATTGTTTGAATTGACCGGCCAGTGTACCGTGAAGTCAGGCAGCAAACTCTGTCTAACTGCAAGACATCGTCATATTGTAACAAATTTGTTAGCAATATTAGGGTATAAGTGCTTCAAAGACTCTAAATTTATTAATGGTGATGTAAAATCAAGAGACATTAATGAATAATGTTTACCAAAAGTAATCTATCTATTGATTTTTTTTTATTTTTTTTTACTGAAAGGGAATCTACCTATTGATTTATAGTACTTATTATTATGATCCACTTCTTGAACGAATCTTCAAACAAAAAGACTTTGTTTAATATTAACTATAGCTGACTTTGTTTAATATTTACTATAGCTGACTTTGTTTAATATTTACTATATCTGAAATTATGTGCTATAGTATTTACTAATTGCACGTAAGTACACTAGCATGCTGTAAATACTTCTATATACCTAGCTCAACAGTGACCAAATTCACTCTAGTATGTACAAACATTTTTTTCCCCTTTTTGGGTGAATATGCATTAGCATTTACAGCTTTTAAGAATCTTGAATATAACAAACGTACGTATAGCACAAATAATGACCAAAGTTTAGTTTAGCAAGACCAATTTTTGGGAATGTTGGTTTATTATTTCTCCAATTAGGTAAGGTTGTCAGTACTAACAATTAGAGAGTAGTTAAGTGAAAAAGGAACAAATTGTCTTTTTATTCAATAAATTAACAACATATTACCTCTTCCCTGAGTCGAGCATTCTCAAGACGAAGCTGTTGTTCATCCAAACCAATTTCTCCTATCATCGCTTGTCCTCCACAATTAGGGCACATAATATTCCTAAGTGCCGCCTGTAGCCGGTAATTCTCATTCTTTAAGCTGTCATTTTCAGCTCTAAGTATCACATTATCAGAACGGTCTTGTTGTGCCTAAACACATTGAACCGACCAAATAATTATTTAATTAAGAAAAACCTAAAAATACAATAATATTTATAATGAAAATTAAAACGTATAAAGACAAGCTAGCAAATCTCCCTAAAGCTTTCCACAAATGCTTGGATATACACAACAAAACGCCTCCTATTTGACTTTCCAGTGAATTCCACCTTCGGTAACCCTAAATGACAAAGCATTTATTCTGTGCAAACTTTTTGAAGCACAAGATTAGGTAGTGTTTTATTGCGCATCCCTAGCTCACATTTATTGAATATGCAGACTCTACATTAACTATGTGTGTGTGTGTGTATATATATATATCTATATATATATGTGTGTGTGTATATATATATATATATATATAAACAGAAAAGCAGTGCTGGCAAATTGTGACGAAAACTCAAAAAAAAAAAAAAAAAGAGAAAAATTTGTAAATGAGAGATCTTCGGTCTTCTCCCGCGATATGAGTGTGATTAAGCGAACCTAGTCTAATTAGACGTTTAGAGAAAAAAAGCTACGAGTATTAATGAAAGCAATCAAAAACGCGTTTTTTTTTTTTTGGGAAACGGACAAGATATGTGGTGAGAGGTAACTATATACCATTAAGAGCTTAAGGAAACAGTATTATTATTATTCCCTCAAATTAGGGTTACCATGAATTAAAAAGATTTAAAACAAATAACACAAAATTAAAAAAAAAAAAATGAAGCAACCGGATTTTCACCTTCATCTGTGTTCGCCGGTTCTGGAACCAAAACTTGACCTGCCTTGGCTTCAAGCCCAGTTCCTGACTCAGTTTCATCCTTTGCTTATCATCTGGGTGAGGACATTCCTTAAACAGACTGCAAAAGAGGAAAAAACACAAACAAAAAACCATACGACACTCTTAGTTAGATATTTTCAGTGAAACAAAAGATGAAAATGTTTTCAAAAAATTTTAATGAGAAGATATTTAGAATAAAAAATAATAAAAGTGCTAATAAACGAGTCAGTATAATAACAAATAATGATACTTACGCTTCCATTTCTTGGATCTGGCGAGCAGTGTGGCGGTGGTAGCGTTTCTTTTTGCCTTGTTGCTGCTGAAGTAGTAGCTGATCACTACTGTTTTCTTCATTTCCGGACTTATCTTCCATTTGTTCACTGCCCGAACCACTATCCAACATCTCTTCTTTCCCCCTAAGTAAGAGCCCATTTTCATCCTTCTGTGTGTCCAAAATTTTACTTTTGTCAAGTGTTGTTTGAAAACCAAGAAAACAAAAGAGAAAAAGAGAAAAAAAAAGTACATAGATTAAACTTACAGAAGTAAGGATGGAGGAGAAAGGCTGATAAGGCATGGTGGACATGAAGTTGAAATTAGGGTTTTGGATCGGTGAGGAAAAGAGGGTTTCTGAGGACACTACGTTCCCTCCAATGGATGACATTACTTGACAATCTCCATACATGATTCTTGCTCTCTGCCTCACTATCTTTTAATTCAACTATATGTATTATATATGTTGTCTGATGAAGATTTTGGTAATCCTCTGAAAGCTTGAATTTTTACACCTGCGTTTCCATTGACTACTTTTCAGTACCAGAAAAAAAAAGGATAATTCATATAACAAGAAGGAAGGGGAAAAATATACACACTAATTTAACGCTTTTTATAACCAAGTGCAAAAAATAATGCATGCAGTAATGAAGAATAACCAAAGAAATATTGTACAAATACGCAAAGAACACCATTTTTTTTAAATATCTAAAAAGTGATTAGATTTATATAAAGGAATAAAAATGATAACAAAAATAATTATCCTTCTAATAAAGAAAAAAAAAAAAGAGAAAAAAATAGTGGGAAAAATGGTGGATCGAGGAAATGGACATATATTAATCTTCATACCTAAAAGTAATATATTACTTCACCTTCAAGTTTAAAAAAAAAAAGACAGAAATAAATTCAAAGGCACCATAAAAGCAGATGATGAAGAATTGAAGATGATAGGGAAATTAAAAAAATAATAATAATAATAAAAAGAAGAGAGATTCAAAACCTCAATATAGCTCAGTAGTATATTACTACTAGGTGTTGAAATAAAATTAAATGATTGTATGAGAATATTTATAGCAGAAGGAAATGGTTTAATGCCCCATATATATAAGACTGAATGAGTAAATATCATCACCATGCACACACACCTTTCTTGTGTCGGTGTCTTTGATGGAAAAAAAATGGAAAGGAAGGGAAAGAAAAGAAAAGAAAGAAAAGGAAAAGAAAATCCAATCCAAACTTTCTCTCTCTACAATATCACATCACTCACTCAACGCCTTAATAAATCCATTTATTGATTTTACCGTGGTTGGTAAGTAAATGCGAGGTTTATGCATTTATTTTATTTATTTATTATTATTATTTTAAAAGGGATCAACGCCACTTTACTCGTCGGCTGTTTTCCTACACGTGTCAACATGTTCGTGGACGAGGTGGCTTTCTCTCAGACAGTCTTTACCGAAAGTCAAAGTCAAAGTCTTAAGTAAGGTAATTCTTGGGAGGGGGACTTTGACAATGTAAAAAGTAAAGGGCTCAAAATCAGAGAAGACGCAGATTTGGAGGGGAATCAATCACAGCCGTTCATTGTTGCATTGAATTTTTTTTTTTAAGGAAATTACTGAAGGTTTGACAGTTCTCGAAGTATATCAAAAGCCCATCCATTCTTATATGTGTTATTACGACTATTTTATATCAGTTATAATATATTTAAGAAATTAAGTAATGGTGTACTATTCTTAATTTAATTAAGAGATTGCACATAGATTTATTGTGTTTTCTAGGTTCAATTACACAAATCTAGGATTATTCCTTGTTAAAGAATATGGAAACTACTCATCTTAAAAAAAAATAAAAAAATCGGAAACTACTGGATTATGCCTTCTTTTATTTGATTAATAAAACAAATCAATATGTGATTTACAGAATCAAGATCAATGTTACCGATAATCCTTTTCTTTTGGTTTTGACCTTCTTTAANCCTCCATATATGCAGCACCAATTTATACCATGTACATTTGTGATGTATACAGTATATATTTATATTTATATGCCCATGCTTAAGAGATGTGACTGATTATACTTATATTTAGCATTGCACGTTAATAAAAACTAGTAGGTCCTGTGGTCAAAAGCTTAACTTAGTAATAACATATATATTTCTTCATAATGTGGAGATCCTGACGTATTCAGTATGTCTCACGTTAAAATTTTAACATAGCACGCTATTCGTGTATTTACCATTTTTCTGAGTATACTTGGAGGGAAAAACTAGTGCTAATCATATATAGAGATGTTGCGTTATTTTGCTGAATCTTTTTCGGGTACGCATGATTTGACTTTTATTTATTTGTTTCTTTTTGGCTATTGAATGACCTAATAATCTTGAAAATATATGAACATGAATAAAAAAGCTGAGCGTGAGTGATGAAATCTCGGGATTGAATGTAGATTAATTAACAGAGCTTTTGGAAAAGATTGGAACAATTATGGGAGAAATAATCATGTGTACACGGAGATACTCGTTAGAGATTCAACGTTAATTCAGACAAAGTTGGAGATTTCGCTATTTATTTTATTTGCGTTTTGTAGGGTGGCAAAGAGAGAAGGTGGAAGTAGTAGTAGATGATTTGATTTTTAGGTATAGTGGTTATTTAGTAGGAAGTATTTTACGAGAAGAAATTATGTGACATCGATCTCAATTCTCGAATTCTAAATTAAGATGAATTTTTCTTTCAAACTATAGAGCTTTTGGGATAGAAATGTAGGAGTGTATAAATCATCAAATCTCATTGGAAAAACAATAGATCGAATCAATTCCAATTCGAAAAGATTAGATATCCAATATTAATTGGATTTGATATATATAATCACTAAAATTCTAATGAGGTTGATTGGATTGGATTTGATGCAAGCTTTTGTATTTTATATGCATAGGTAAAAAAGAATGGGTTGTATAGAAATATGACCAAATTTTGAGTCCAATTTCAGTAAATATTCCTTTGTTAAATGTTATGACAAAATGTCTGATATATATGTTTATATACCAAGTATAAAAAATTATATACCTAGTACATTTATGTATAGTAACTGAAATTGGTAGGTAAACATATATACTAAGTGTAAAAAATATATATATTGGACATTTAGTTATAAAATTTTAAAAGTAGATATATACTTAATCAAATTTAAAATATTGATCATCCATCTAAATTTCTCAAAAAGAACAATATATATAGTCACAAACTTAGTCTAGGTGGTAATCATAACTCCTCCCAATGTGAAGGTGTTAGGGTTGATACCTATATAATATGTAATTTTGAATATTTTGCCGAACGAATAAAATAATATTTTTCTATTTGAAAATTTTCATATTTTGTATGCCTTACAAATATGAGAAAATTCTTAGTTTATTAATGTGACTATAAATTAAGTATATAAATGTCATATGCATGAGATAAAAAGAATAAATTTATAGATAATAAACTAAATATAGTCATAATCATTAATTGAAGTTTAAGATCTTTAATTAAAGTTTAGGATCTTTTATTAATTATTATTAGTACAGTCTTATCCACATTATTGATGTGGTAATATCACAATGAATGTATTTTCTATCATAAGATATATAGAATAAGAATGGACAAGACGTAATTTGAATTTCACATAAATTCTGTTGATGGTTGAGAATTCAAATAATATCATATAATGATTTTATGTACATTAATATCTAAGTTGTTACAGAATTTGTTTATAGTATAATAGTTTTCGACATACTTGTTAAGATTTGTTTTTAAACAAACTAAATTATTTATATTTTGGGAATATAATGAGATGAACAATTAAGAATATAAGTTACAGATATGGAATTCATTCCTTTCAGAAGAAAACTAAAAAGATGATTACTTTTTATATTGATTCAGGACTCAAAACAGTTTGAGTACTTAATTTATAATAGATTAATAAATTAATCATTTATTTGAGAATTAATGGAACACAAAAAATAAATTTTTAATTAGAGAGATAAACAAGACATTGATCTAGCTCCAATTAAGATTTGTCTATAGAAGATTGAATAACATATAATAATTAAATCAATAGATTGATTGCAGTTCCAGATTTTTAGTGAATTAATACTGGAATTAATAAATGGGATAAATTAATTAAAAGTTAATTAATTATTAAAATTTATCAAAGTTTGAATTACATGCCTATATGTCTCTAATGCTACCTCTAATAATTATTAATTAGTTAAATAATTAATTTTGAATTAACTAATTGAATATTAAGAATATTCTTTTTAGATAGATAAGATTTCCAATTTGTATTTAATTTTGAATTAAAAATAGTCAACTATAAAATAGTTTCAAAAATACAAAAACGGGACACTGAAAAAGACCGAAACATTTCTCTTAGAGGAGTGCTACACATTACAAGGAAGGGATTCCCCTTGCAAGTAGCGTGTGGCTCCTAGTTTTAGGCAGCTGAGTTTTTCTTTTTATGTTAATTAATTAATTAGATTAACTAATGCCTATATGAAGTGAAAAACCGAGCAGAAAATTAGAAGTATTATAATCTATAGTGTCTCAAAAGACGAGAGAGAGAATGTTTTCCAATTCTCTATAGATAACTCATTGCAATCTTACCTGTTAAGAAAAATTGAAAGATAAAAAGTTTGCTTTAGAGAAAGCTATTCTTACTCCACTCATTTAATCTATTAGTATTAATATTAGTGGTTTAGCATGGAAAACCGTAGTTTAGAAGGCAGAAAAATTATGATATACTGATAGATTTCAAGAGATATTAAATTTTGTTCTAATCTCTTTTATTTTTTTTTATTTTCTATGATTAATACTATGTACTCTTATAGTCAAATAGTTTGTGAAAGTTTTGAATATAGATAGACCATTTTTCCACTGCAGACTTTGATTTCCAAACTAATGATACCAGATCAATTATATGAGTATATACTATTAATTATTCGCATGCATGAGTAAGTATTATATTATTTTTTATAAGTATATAATGATGAATAGATGAATGCTATATATAATATAATAGATGTATGGTTGATATTGATAATTAATTATACGATTCTTTGGGTTTAAATTTTCTGAAATTTAATTTTGATTAAATGAAAACTGTGCACCTAATTTAAATAGGTATAAGATTTTTGTAAATTTTATTTACCTATTAATTGATATAGATCAAATATTAAAAGTCTGGAAAAGTAGGTACAGAAAATGAGGAGGAAAATCTAGAGTTTTAGAAAAACCCTGATTGGCTGAGATCTAGTGTTATGGTACTGACAGGTAACACTAGTACTCTTTCATCACCATAATGCCTGTGTAACAAAAACTCATGCACTAGTTAAGATTTTTGATATGCGATTTTGTTTTTGGAACAATTAGCAATAAAACGAGATTTTGAATCTTGATAGTTGTTTTTCATAATCAAAAGGCCAATAAGACTTTGGCTTTCTTAGCCTTTGGACTCAAAAAGCATGCTAAGTTTATTGTATCATAGGTACAACAAAAGTTGCACATTTGTTTAGGTATACTAGATTTGTACCAAATATTTAATACCATCACTAGTAGTATATGAGTTGTCATTAATTAATTGAAATATTATAACTTATATCAAATAGATTAATCATATTCACCAATTGAATTATGATAACTCATGTCATATATATGTTTGTATTAAAAATTTGGTACAAATTTTGGGATACATAACATTATTCATAAGAAAATCAATAATAGTTTAGTTTCGCTCTTGTTTGAAAAAATAATAATAAAATAAAAAAGAAAAAAAAAGAAAAAGTTTAAATTCAATTCCTTTAATTACTTTTAATCTGAAGCTATTATGCATTCCTATATGTTCAATATCCTGCCAAATTTCCTTTTTGTTATAACCATGTTTTTATCACTTTACAAAAGAAAACTCATAAGGTAGGTATATGATTCTCACCAATAGAAATACACTACTTTTACTACTAATGAGTGTGTAGTTAAGCAATTGTTTTAATTAATTGCTTTATATTACATTGATATTTTTTTATGTTATTTTTAGATTTTTAATGATTTTCATGTTTTATAGTTGTTTTGAAGGAAACCAAGTAAAAAAGGAAAGTTAAGACGGAGCAAAATTGACGGAAAAATGACAAAGCTGAAATTTTGAACCAGAAGCTCGGTACCGGGGTGTTGGCTTCTGGTGCCGCGACAACAAAGTAGTGAAATCGGAAAGGAAAAAATATTAAATAAAGCAATGGAAACTCAGCGCCATGGTATTGAGTTCCTAATACTATAGTACTGGTTCGATAGGAATTCCATCGACTTAAGTTATTTTGACTAATTTAGATTCCGAAAGTTCATAGATTCTTTCCAATTTGCTCCTAAAGTTGAATACACTATAAGTAAAACACTCTATGTCATAATTTTAGAGACCTTAGACTCATAGAAATACATATAAAAGAGAGAATCAGGGAGTATCCAAAACTACGGAGATTGGGAGTTTCACGCTACTATCATCTATTGTTTCCCTTATTTTTCCTTTCTTTTTTTTTTTTTTTTTTACTTTAGTTTATTATTCTTGCATGATGATTGCATTGATTAATTTTATAGACTTGCCAGATTAGATCTTAGGTTGGTTAAGGATAATTTTAAAGCCCTATACATAGGTATTATATGAATTTCTAGATTGTAAATATTGATTACCTTATTCGAAATTATTAATCGTTATTCTACACTTTATGATTATGATATCTATTTTGATTTATTTAGGTGTACAACTAAACGAGAAATGATAGATTTCTAATACTAGATTAGAATCTCAGATCCGTAATTATATTGTTATATTAATTCTTAGTAGCCTATTATAATTGATTGAATTAGGATAATTCATTGATTAATTACGATGAAGAAATACATACTTAGGTAAAAGAGTCTAAGCATGTGAAATGATTGTCTAAATCAAATTTATTTTTCTTAAATTAATGCTTTAATTAAATTAAATAGATTGAGCTTGTTTGAAATTGTTTGAGCGATATAATCTATAAATGAAAAATTTGTTTTGTTAGTGAACATTTAAGAAAAAATAGAGATAGCACAATTAGTTGCTATCTACGGTTGATGGTTGATAATTTGATAAGTAATTGAATATAGAATCTAGTAATTAATTTAATAGGAGTGTCTAATAGTGAAGAACGACCCTTTGTGTCATGACCCAAACCCTGGACCAGTGGCAGAAAGGGAATTTCATAAGTGGAAATTCAAAAGTTATTTTAAAAAAATTAATAAAAATAATTTAAAAAAAAATTCACACAGTTTTGTGATCACCATTAGACTTAGATTGTTAAATAAAATTTATTTAATACAAACCAAGCATCATTATCAGTAGTCTCAAAATCCAACACATTAGTTATACAGACAGAGTCCGTGAAACGGACCCATTAATATTTAATATATGCCAAGATAAATAACAACGTTATTTATATAGTTACCAATTTCTTGTACGGTAACCAACTCCTTAATCCTCTGCTCCTGAGTTTCCAAAATCACACCGAGCACTGCCTGGAGAGGAAATGTAAGGGATGAGCATTCAAATGCTCAGTAGGAATTTACTTACCTTTTTGATTAATGCAATTTCTCAAATCTGCATGGTTAGTTCCTTTAAATGCATGTATAAATCAAATTTATAAATCTATTGGAATCCAGAATAGTCACATATTCAAAACCAAAATCAAAACCACATTAATGTACATATCATACATCAACAAGGATATAAGTGAGCTCTCATCCTCCTATCACAACCCTATAATACCTCTATAGCAGGGGTACCCAGCATCTTGACACTGCCCGTAGGCATATCAGATAAAAACCTATGCAGAGGCCTAGGTCTCTCACCTAGTACTGCAGCAACTCGCCAGCGACCTAAAAGTACCGCGATGCTATAATGGAACTCAAGTGTGTGGTCCTATGGTATGTACAACATGTCACAATTCACCGCTACCATATATCCAATAATCAAATCATGCTTTAAAAATCCAACTTGGCATTATTCTGGGATTTATTGTAACATGGGTAGCACACCGTTGTTTTACTCCAAAACTACTATGTAAAAATATATAAAATAATTTACACAATCCAATCCTAGTATAACTCAACAATTAACAATATTTTCTTTAACCATCGTAAAATCACGATTTTTCATAAATAAATTTTAATGCAAATAAAATCCAAAATAAATATAAAAATTAGGTAATCGAACCCCTACCTTGATATGGTAGTAATACCAAGTCAATGACGCTCAAAAAATCCTCGGCTAGTCACTCAGGTGTTTCAACGATAATTTCTGATTTTTAGTAAGTCCACTAGAAAAAGTGATTTTTCCACCAAAGCTTCAAATATAGAAATGGAGGTTACCACTGAATTCAGCGCACCCAAAAATGCTAAGTCAGATATATACTTTGTCAAAAAAGGGTTCCGGTACGGGACCGGCCCATGGCACGCAAAACACTGCAATTTGTGCCACGAAATTTCAATTTTCGTTCCACAATGAAATATAATGATATTTTTTTATTAAAGTTCATGTCTTGACCTCACTGAGTCCAAATTCGAAATCAGAACTCAGTTCCGATGTCCCTAGCATTAATTAAGCCTAAAAATCTGAGAATTACATAAATACCACCTTTTGAAAATAATTAGAAAATGTCCTTTTTTTCTAACTACTATTTACCACACTTACCGTTACCCTTTTTACTTTTATCAACTGTAATTATTCATAATTTTTAACCCTCTTTCACCCCAAGTATTTACCTTGGGTAAATAAATCATTTAATCAAAATAATTACGTGAATATCACTTTTTACATAGTTAGTAAAAGCAGTAAAAATGGTAAAAACTTACCAGAGATGAATTTTAATGTGAAACCACTTGGAGTTTATCCGACAGCGAGATGGAGCTTCACTTGCTAGAGGTGTCGAAAACGGAGGTCAGACGGTGCTCCGGTGACCAGAAAATCTCGTCGGAGACAGAATCTTTGCGGGCCGCTACGGCTTCGTTCGACGTCGAAACAAGGCGGGATTAGTGGCGTTGTATTCATCTTCGAAAGCCCTTCGACATGGGCTAGTGCTCAGTTGAGACGGGTGGCGATGCGGCAGCTGTAGGCGGCAACAGATCTGACATTTTCTCTCTCTCTCTCTCTCTCCCTCAAGCCCCTATGTGCTGGAAATTTGAACTTCTGAGGGATTTTTAAGAAAAAACTGGGTACTACTGCAAAATATTATAATATTCCAGATTTTTTATTATTTTAATCGAAAATTCAATATTTACAACTTTGCCATTACTCTTAAAATGTCCAATTTGCCCTTGTGACTTTACAGATATTACATCCTCCTATCCTTTAAAGAATTTCATCCTGAAATTCGAATACAATACAATGATCAAAGTACAACTTCTAGCTGAAAATTAAATAAATAAGGATACTTCTCATACATTTCTGTTTCAAGCTCCCAAGTGGCTTCGTTTTCCTTGTGATGTTGCCAGAGAACCTTGGCAAGCGGTATTTCTCTATTTCGAAACACTTTAAATTCTCTTCCTAATATTCGAACTGGTTGTTTCTCATATGTTACATCTTCTTGTAATGGCACTTCCATATATTGAATGACATGCGATGGATCAGGCACATACTTTCTGAGCATTGAGATATGAAAAACATTGTGCACTCGGCCCAATTGCAGAGGCAAATCTAAGCAATATGCTACAGGCTCAATTCTAGCAATAATCTCGAATGGTCCAATATACCTTGGAGCCAATTTGCTTTTTATTCCAAATCTAGTGATCTATCACCTTGGCGTAACTTTCAAGAGTACTTGATCACTAACTTCGAACTCTACTTTGCGTTTCTTTGGATCTGTATAGCTTTTCTGACGACTCTACATAACCTTGAGTTTTTCCCAAATCTTGGTAATTTTCTCAGTAGTCTCTTATATCAATTCTAGCCTAAGAGTAACATGCTCCTCTGCATCTGCCCAACACAAGGGTGATCTACATGGTCTCCCATATAATACTTCATATGGAGCCATGCCAAGACTGGCTCGATAGCTATTATTGTAAGCAAATTCTACCAATGACAGGTGATTATTCCAGTTTTCACCAAAATTCAGTATACAAGATCGAAGCATGTCCTCTAGAGTCTGAATAGTCCTCTCAGATTGGCCATCTGTTTGAGGATGATGAGCTATACTGAGATTTAGTTCTGTTCCCAAAGCTCTCTGTAAAGTTCTCTAGAACTTTGATGTAAATCTTGGATCTTTGTCAGAAACTATGCTTGATGGCATCCCATGCAAACGAATAACATTATCAATGTAGAGACGACTTAGCTTGTTGAGCAAAAAATCAGACCTGATCGGTATGAAATGAGCAGCCTTTGTCATCCGATCAACTATCACCCAAACAACGTCGTTCTTTCTCCCAGTCATTGGCAAGCCCATCACAAAGTCCATTGTTATCTTATCCTATTTCCACTTCGGTATGGGTAAAGGTTGTAGTAGCCCTGCAGGCCTCTGGTGTTTGGCCTTGACTTGTTGATAAGTCATGCACTTAGCTACAAAAGAAGCTATGTCATGTCTCATATCTTTCCACTAATACTGTCTTTTTAGATCATGGTATATTTTTGTGCTACCAGGATATACCACAAACTTAGACTTATGAGCCTCAATAAGAATAGTCTCCCTAAGGTCAGGATTGTTAGATACCACTAGCTTTCCTCTGAAAAGTAAAATCCTTCTCTGTTTGTACTCCAACCTTCCAGATGTTCACTATTTTTGAGTTGATTCCAAATCGCTCTCAACTCTTGATCTTACCATTGATTTTTCTGCATAGTCTGGAGAAGTGCAGATGTGGCAACAATATTACTGAGACAAGTAACTTTGTCAATCTCAAAATACTGTAAATTATAATCACCAATTACCACTATGTTCTTCCAATCTTGAAGAATAAATGCAGCTAACATGCCATGATGTTTTCTACTCAAGGCATCAGCTACAACATTAGTCTTGCCAGGTTGGTATTGTAGTTTGAAGTTATAGTCTTCCATGTATTCAACCCATCTACACTGCCTCATGTTCAAATCACGTTGAGTGAAAAGATAGTTCAAACTCTTATGATCAGAGAATACATCAAACTTCATACCATACAAATAACATCTCCAAATCTTGAGGGCAAAAATCACTGCTACAAGTTCTAGGTCATGAGTAGGATAATTCTTCTCGTGTGGCTTTAACTGATAAGAAGCATAAGCAACTACTCTGCCATTCTGCATCAAGACACATCCCAATCCAGAACTGGAAGCATAAGTATACAACATAAGGTTCATTACTATTAGGAACAGTAAGAACAGGTGCAGTAGTCAATATCTTCTTCAGTTCCATGAAAGCCTAATCACAATCGTCATTCCATATAAACTTGACATTTTTTCTTGTTAATTTGGTCAAAGGCAAGGCAATTCTCGAGAAATTCTCCACAAAACGATGATAGTAGCCCGCTAAATCGAGGAAACTTCTAATCTCAGTTACATTCTTCGGTCTTTCCCACTTAAGTACAAATTCTATCTTAGCAGGATCGACTGAAATACCCTCTTGAGAAATCACGTGCCTTAAGAATTTCACTTCTTTCATCCAAAAGTTACACTTGGATCTCTTGGCATACTACACTTGGATCTCTTGATATACTATTGATGATCTCTCAAAATTTGAAGTACATACCTCAAATGTTCAACATACTTCTCTCGAGTCTTTGAGTATATCAAGATATCATCAATAAAGACAACCACAAACTGATTTAGATAAGGTCTGAAAATTCTATTCATGAGATCCATAAACGCTGCAAGAGCATTAATCAGACCAAATGGCATAACCAGGAACTCAAAATGACTATAACGAATCCTAAATGCAATTTTTGGCATGTCTTCTTCCCGAATCTTCAACTAGTGATAACCTTATCTAAGATAAATTTTGGAAAAGAATTTAGATCCACCCAGTTAATCGAACAACTCATCAATCCTTAGCAAATGATACTTGTTCTTTATAGTAAGCTGATTCAGTCGTCTATAGTCAACACAGAGTCTGAGTGTACTATCAGCTTTCTTAGCAAACAACACAGGAGTACCCCATAAAGAAGTACTGTTCCCGATGAATCCATTTGACAACAAATCATCCAGCTGACTTCTCAACTCAGTCAATTCTGCTACAGCAATGCGATAGGTTGGAATAGAAACTGGTTGCACTTCGGGAATTAAATCAATACAGAACTCGATCTCCCTATCAGGTGGTAGCCCCGGTAAATCCTCCAAAAAAACATTTGGAAATTCGCTAACCGCTGATATCCAGGGATGTTGATCGTCAGTTCCCACATCAACATTAATGGAAAACAAATTCCTCTAGCACTCGAGTTTCTTCCTTCCAACCATGCATGCTTTTTAAAATCGGACTTGGTTTCAAGGGATTTATACAAGCTTGATAAATAATAGGCCATCCATCCTCAAGCAAAAGAGTAACCCTCTTTTTGAAACAATTAATAGTGGCTCGATATTTGGATAACCAATCTATACCGAGAATGACATAAAATTGTTGCAAAGGCAACACAATCAAATCAGCCAATAAATCTTTACCATCAATCATAATCAGACAATCTTGACACACAGTGGAGACATCAGCTGCTCCACTCATCTGTGTGCCCAATGTCAAAACAGGTTCTAACACAGAACATTTCAATCCCAACAACTAAGCAAACATTAAGGATATAAAAGAATGTATAGCACCAGTATCAAATAAGACATGAGCCCAGGAGTGAGAGATGAGAATTATACCATCTATAACACCCTTGTTGGTTTGATCTCGACCATCTTCCATTCTAGTGATAGCAAATACTTGATTAGAAACTTTCTCTTTCCTTTTGTTACCTCTTCCTTGGTCGGGTCGACTGCTACTAGCTCCTGGACCGGTGCTAGTATATCCGTGTCCTCCCTGATTACCAGAAGCTTGCGGAGTCTGAAAATTCTGGGTAAAGCCTGAACCATGTGGCCTATACTGACGCTGATACTGGGAACTAAAAGACTGCTGGAAATTAGAAGAGTTAAACACCTGAGTTTGGTTATGGGCTGGCCTCATCTGGCTTCCCTGGAATGGTACAGATGCACTCTGGCTCCCTTGTGACCCACTTTGAGACGAGGTTGGCTTCTGCTAATAGAAAGGACAAGACTTCTTCTGATGGCCCTGCTGGCTATAGTGAAAACACCTATATGGTCCAAATCGTCCTCTTCCAGAAAAAACACGACTCTGAGAACTATGTGATTGTAACTCCCCTTGGCTTCTCCTGTTAGCCTTTCTATCATTACCTCTGTTCCTCGACTGTTCCCTCAAAGTCGATTTGTCATCAAGAAAGGCTTCTTACTTTCTGTGCCGCAGTAATAAGATCAACCAGAATATGAAAATGCTGAGTCACAATCTTCTCTAAAATAACTGGCCTCAAAGCTTCCATAAATTTAACAATATGAAGAGTAGGGTCAGTTCCTGGTGCATAGGCATACTATGCCAACTCCATGAACCGGATATAATACTCATTCACAGTCAAATCACCTTGTCTGAGTCATTCATACTCTCTAATCATAGCAGATCTATGACTAGTATTGGCATACTAGTCTCTGAACAACCCTTTAAAGAGATTCCAAGTTATACCGGTCTCATATCGTAACAACTTGATAGTTTCCCACCAGTTAACAGCACCATCAGATAGCTTATACATAGCAAAAACCACTCGGAACTCAAAAGGTGTCCCAATAGACATAAAGATCTTTTTAATTTCCCTGAGCCATTTTTCAGCTGCAGTGGGTCCGATTTACAACCGAAAGTTGGCGAACTTAGCTTGACGAAATCCTTGAAAAAGCTGGCCTGACGAGCCTCGGGATCTCGCTGAGCCCTTAATCCCAGTATTTCCCGTATAGCATCATACAAATCCCCTAATAGTTCTGGAATTTCTTGTTGTGGAGGAGGAATATCATTTCTTGGCTCTTGCCTCGGTGCTCTTCTTCTCGGAGGCATTTTATTGGTCTATATACACATGCCAAAGTGTCAGTGAGACAATGATACTGAATTTAAAAATACTTTTTTTAATAATTACAATCTAATCTAACGGTGTCATATCCAAGACAGATAAACATTTGCTCTGATACCAAAATTTTCTGTCATGACCCAAACCCCAAGCCAGTGGCAAAAAGGAAATTTCACAAGTAGAAATTCAAAGGTTATTTAAGAAAAATTAATAAAAATAATTTAAAAGAAAAATTCCCACATTTTTTTGATCAGCATTAGACTTAGATTATTAAATGAAATTTATTTAAAACAAACCAAGCATCATTATCAGTAGTCTCACAATCCAACACACTAGTTATATAGACAGAGTCCGTGAGACGGGCCCATTAATATTTAATATATGCCAAGATAATAACAACGTTATTTATATAGTTACCAATTTCCTATACGGTAACCAACTCCTTAATCCTCTGCTCTCGAGTTTCCAAAGTCACACCGAGCACTACCTGAGAGGGGAAATGTAAGGGATGAGCATTCAAATGCTCAGTAGAAATTTAATTACCTTTTTGATTGATGCAATTTCTCAAATCTACATTGTTAGTTCCTTTAAATCCATGTATAAATCAAATTTGTAAATCTATTGGAATCCAGAATAGTCACATATTCAAAACCAAACTCAAAACCATATCATTATATATATCATACATCAATAAGGATATAAGTGAGCTCTCATCCTCCTATCACGACCCTGTAATACCTCTATAGCAGGGGTACCCAGCATCCTGACACTACCCGTAGGCGTATCAGATAAAAACCTGCGCAGGGGCCTAGGTCTTTTACCTAGCGCTGCAGTAACTCGCCAGTGACCTAAAAATACTGTGATGCTATAATGGAACTCAAGTGTGTGATCATATGGTATGTACAACATGTCACAATTCACCGCTACCCTACATCCAATAATCAAATCATGCTTTAAAAATCCAACTTGGTATTATTCTGGGATTTATTATAACATGGGCAGCATACCACTGTTTTACCCCAAAACTAGTATGTAAAAATGTATAAAATAATTTACACAATCCAATCTCAGTATAACTCAACAATTAACAATATTTTCTTTAACCATCGTAAAATCATGATTTTTCATAAATAAATTTTAATGCAAATAAAATCTAAAAAAAATATAAAAATTAGGTAATCGAACCCCTACATTGATATGGTAGTAATACCAAGTCAATAACGCTCGAAAAATCTCCGACTAGTCACTCAGGTGTTTAAATGACAATTTCTGGTTTCTAGTAAGTCTACTAGAAAAAGTGATTTTTTCACCAAACCTTCAAATATAGAAATGGAGGTTACCACTAAATTTAGAGCACCCAAAAATGCTAAGTTAGATATATACTTTGTCAAAAATGGGTCCCGGTGCGGGACCGGCCCATGGCACGCTAAACAGTGCAATTTGTGCCAAGAAATTTCAATTTTCGTTCCACAACGAAATATAATGATATTTTATATCAAAATTCATATCTTGATCTCACTGAGTCCAAATTCGAAATCAAAACTCAGTTTCGAGGTTCCTAGCATTAATTAGGCCCAAAAATCCAAGAATTACATAAATACCACATTTCAAAAATAATTTGAAAAAAGTCCTTTTTTCTAACTACTATTTACCGCACTTACCGTTGCCCTTTTTACTTTTGCCAACTGTAATTATTCATAATTTTTAACCCTCTTTCACCCCAAGTATTTACCTCGGGTAAATAAATCATTAAATCAATATAATTACAGAATCTTTACGGGGCCGCTACGGTTTCGTCCCACGTCGAAACGAGGCAGGACCAGTGGTGTTAGATTCGTCTTCGAAAGCCCTCCGATGCAGGCTGGTGCATCGGCTGAGGCAAGTAATGGTGCGGTGGTAGATCCGACATTTTCTCTCTCTTTCTCTCTTTCTCAAGCCTCTATTTGCTGGAAATTTGAACTTCTGAGTGATTTTTAAGAAAAATCTGGACACTGCTGCAAAATATTATAATATTCCAGATTTTTTATTATTTTAATCGAAAACTTAATATTTACAACTTTGTCATTACTCTTAAAATGTCCAATTTGTCCTTGTGACTTCACAGATATTATACTTTGACCTATTTATTTTATTTTTATTTTCTTTCATTGTTTTAATAGGTTTAATTTTATTTTAGAAAATCCCCATAAATTTTTAGAGTTAATAACTTAATAAGTGGACATAATTTCTCATAGGATCAATTTTTACTACCACTCTACTAGATTAAACTAATATAAGAATATGAATGATTTAATTTAGCTATTCAACAACACACTAATCTTTGTCATTGTTGCTGTGGAACTGATTTCTAGAAACTTTGCTATTAATTCTATTTCTTTTTCTTTATTTTGTTTTTAATTTTCTTTTCATTTTAGTCAGTTCAATTTTTTTTATTATTATTCAAAGTATTTTAAGATGTTTCATCAACAAGTACTATTGAACTTTATCTACCAAGACTCGGAGCCCCTTTTACAATACTTGGCAGATATACAAGAATGTGCTTATTCGATTTCTTCATCACGGACTCTCCGAGGAGTGCTAGCTCCAGTTTTTCTGAATGGGCTCTGTGATGTAAATATAAGGTGGGTGTAAAACCTTTTTTTCGGTCAACAGTGTACTGATGAAGCTTATTATTAGACGTTATAAGACATTGCAGCCTATGATTACTGTACTTGAAATTTCTCAAATAACAACTGGAAATGGGTCAGCCATTCAAATTCTATTGAACCATTAGATGCCACGAGGAGGCTTGCTCGTAATTGCTCAATGTACAATAGTCTTCTGCCTAAACCTTGTAAGAGGTAGAGAGGAAGTGACTCAACACATGAAAAAGTCAAAAAACTTTCTCCCTTACTTTTTATATGCCTAAATTGATCGAGAAATCTTATCATGAGAAGACAGAGATGAGGTGGGAAGATAATGATCATTGTGTTGATAATATATACAATGATAGAGAAGAGCCACGTGGGTTGTTAGAGGATATAGTGTCACGACCCAAATCCTGAGGTACTGGCAGAAGGAGAATTTTACTAAAATTGAAATTTTTTTTTAAGTATTGTGAATTCCAACCAATGGACCTATCTCACAGTTCATAGTCATCAATAAACACAGACTAAAAAATTATTAGAAAAATTAAATTCTCAAATAGTTCACTGAGCATCATCATTCATACCTCAACTTCAAACTATTATGACATATATAGTTTACAGATATATTCAAAGTAACACACTTAATTTGAATGCTAGCAATATTCATTTATTTAACAAGACTTAAATATAAGTCTTAAATTCACACTTCTAGCATTACTAAGTCACAAACTATAAATAAAAGATAGCTTCTTATTCCGCTTGTTGTTCGTCAATGTTGCACTGGACACCACTTGTGGAGAAAGTAAGGAAGGTGAGCATAAATGCCCAGTAGGTTACCCAATTTCCCTTTTTGGGAAAGTCTTTTATAAATCTCAAAACATCTGCATGGTTAGTAGTACTGGAAAGCATTTCTATAAATATTAAGGATTTAAACCATTTACAGAAAACCATGCTAAACTAAAACTAGATATCCAAGTCAAAACATAAAAAAGTCTTAATTAAAATAAACATAATGCACATTACATAAATCAACACATCACATGAACTCTTATCCTCTCATCACGGCTAGAGTAACTTATACTACATGTATTGAGTGTTTCCTACTTGACATCTATCTCTGGAAACCGGAGGGACACCCATGTGTCTAATCCTACCGAACCGGAGGAGCACCGAATATCTACGCCTACCGAATAGAGATAGTCAGAAAACAAACCCTGCGTAGGTTTACAGGCTCTCACCGAAGGCAGGTGTACTAGTCGGCTTACTACAATACCGTGATGCCTAAGACGACTCTTATGCATGATCATATGAAATGTGCAATATATAGAGTCTCAAATAACCATGCAGTGGTTTAACATTCTAGACATGCTCTGATTTTTAATTAAAAATCCACTGTGTACTTAAAAATCCAAAAGTACGGTTTCTATGCTTTTACCAAATCCCAAATATAAAAACTTATACAAAATCATATGTAAAAATATCAAGAGTAGTACACAATGTTTCGCAAATTCATAGTTCATTAAAATAACTATTCAAATAATTCAATTTAATAAAATCACGAAATTTCATTTTTCTGAATAAATTCCAATTTTAATGAAAATAACAGAAAACAAGGAAATTGAATCCCCTACCTCGAGATAGTAGTTATGTTGAGCTAATGATGCTCGAAATATCTTCAATTGATCACCGAGTTGTTCGGACAGTTGTTTTCGAATCTCGTCACGTTCATTTGAAAAGTTAACTTTTCAAACGGAGTCTCGGATTGAGAAACAAAGGTCACCACTAAATTCAGAACACCCAAAAACGTTAGGTTAGATATAAATTTCATCGAAAACGGGTCCCAGTACGGAACCGACCTGTGGCACGCAAAACGGTGCAATTCACGAGCTATTTTCTCGATTTTCGTGCCACTTCAAAAAATAGTGGTATTTTATACCAAACTTCATGTCCCAATCTCACTGAGTCCAAATTCGAAGTCAGAATTCAGTTTCAAGGTCCCGAACATTAAATGAACTCAAAAATCCAAAAATTATAAAAATACCACATTTTGAAAATAATTAGAAAAATACCATATTTTTATCCAGATAATGAACGATCTTCTGGTTACCGTTTTAACAGTTCAAAATCATGAAATTTCATGTTTCAAACTTCACTTTCACGTGGTAAATTTTCTCGGGATAAATAACTCAATTCCGAAATAATTACGAAAATACCACAAAAATTAAATACTAAAATATTGTTACAGTAGTCAACGACTCACCAGAGCCGAGTTGGAGGCCGAGAGTGGTCGGAAATGAAAGCTAGAGTTGAGACGAGTCCAACAGTGGTGGTGGTAGGGTGATCGGACGTCAGACGGAGGAACGGCGAGCAAAAATCCGATCAGGTGGCGCGACCTTAGGAACGGCTCTATCTTCGGCGAGAGACGGCGGAATGGGACAAGGGCACCGGGCGTTGCTTTGTCGGCATCTTCCAGTCACGGCGGGTGGGCGTGTCGGGCTCTTCAGTGGCCGGTGGTGATCGCACATGAACAGTAGCAGAGAGGTATTTCGGGGGACCTCCGCGGAGAAGAAAGAAGAAAATGGGGGTTTATATGCAATTTTCAGAAACCGTAGCAGTGGGACACGTGGCACAATCTGATTTGACCGAAAAAACTTTCTGAAATTCCACTTTGGCCACAAATTTTAAAAATATTCTTTCACTTTAGTCCCTCTTTAATTACACTTTTGTTCTCGATTCGTAATTTCTTTTTCACTTTTGCCCCAAATGTACCTAGATTTTATTTTCTCTAGGTTCAATACTAATAATTTAATTTGAAATAATTTAAAAATATAGAATTACTAAAATATCCTTCAATTAAAATTACTTAATTACCTTTACAAAATTTAAGATTTTACGTATAGAAGCCGAAGTATCCATTGATTTGAGCTCATCAATGGTACTATCTCGAACACCACCAACCTACTCTTATTTCGCACTCCCACTACCATTACCAAACTTTGTCATCCATGAGCTTGAATTGAAGCAAATAATTTGAAAAGGAGTCTAGTTGGAGCAATGGGCCGATCGAAGTATTTTAAATAATGTGAAGCTTTAGGCAAGACCTATGTATATTGTTGTCTAGCCGATATGTTTTTATTCGTGACTATAAAAAGATTTAATTTTAAAATATTTTAGTTTCATAAGATTTTCCATAAATGATTTAAGAAGATTACTCAAGATAAGTTAAAAAGGTGAAATAAGAAATAATAATATTTATTATTTAATATATGTGTACGTTTATGTCATTTCATTTAAATATATTTTTGTGAAAAAATATCAATTTAAAAAGGGGGTAAGTAGAGAAAAAATAGAGGTGGTAATAGAACCATCATAGATTTTTAGAGACTGGTCCAACTAATTATAACCATCCGATCAAAAATCAAACTATCTAAAATTTAAGTAGCTATTAAATGTTACGATAGCCGACGGAGGAGCACCCTTATATGTGTATTGTATTATTTTATTGGTTGATGGATACTCTGGTTTAGATCGTTTGATCTTTTTGATTAGGTGGCTATAATGAGTTGGCTAATTTTACCAAAAAAAATCTTTTGTATTTATTTATTATTGTTTATGAAAATTTAACAAGTTATTTATTGCCCTAAAGGGTGGGTAACATTCCCCTAAAAAAAATGGTGCGTAACATATTTGTTATTCGATGAATTAGATTTTTTTTTTCAATTCTATTCCATTAGTACGTAGATTCCTATTATTCTCATTTCACTTTCTAATTTTTCATTCCTTCATTAATTTTGATCCCGAATTGATTGTAATTACCTTTATCTTTTATTGTTTTTTTTTATGACGGTATAAATATAATTTGGATTATTCAAAAAATAAATATAATTTACATATCAGTTAATTTTATTTCCTTTTAACAATATGAGATACGGCAATGTATGTTAGTATGAAATACACCTGTTCACCATCATTGTCAATTCTTTATATATATATATATATACATTTTCTAAGGGATTTATTTTTCTCCGTTTTAATCCCTTTTTTTTGTATAACAAATTTGTTATTATAAAAATGTGTTGTTTACAATAACAGATTAGAAGAT
>JXTB01000363.1:315614-340321 GCA_002914805.1 Parasponia andersonii
TTGAAATTAAAATTTGAACTATTTGATATATGAAACTTGGATTTTTAAATAGATAAATATGGATTGATATGTCCTGATTTGACATTTGAAAAAAAAATTCACTTGACAGACTCTATTATGTTCTATAATGCTTTATAGGTTCTTCCTATCGTTAAAATATTTTTCGAAATTATTTTTAATAAAAGTAATAGAGTATGGTGACCCCACTTAAATATTACCTAAAGTTTTTTCATTAATAAAAAACTATAGGAAATTATTTATATAATGTGGTTTACCAACAAAAGAAAATAGGCTTTTGAATCTCTTAGAGAGACATGTTTGAAAACTACAAAAAAGTTTTGATAATTTTAAGAAAAATTTGTTATGTTTGACTATGATTTCTTTTAAAAAAAAAAGATTAACATGTTTTAAAAGTTTGATATTTTAATTAGTAAACTGTGTATCAAGTGAAGAACTTCTTCTAATTATACTTACTTAGCATAGTAAGTGAAATTGGTGGGTCAGACACGAAATTGATTGACTAATGATGATAAGAATCAATCTTATTAATGTATTCTCTCAAGGCGTTAATGAGTGAATACTACTTGTGGTATTTTGATTGTGTTGACTCTTAGGAATTTTTGAAGACTCTAATTAAAATCTATTGTGGATTAGGATCATCGTTGAGTTCGTTAGTATTGAGTTCAGTTTGTAATTCATTATTTGATTTGAAATAGATCCAAGAATCATTATGGTGGTATAATTGGTGGCATAGGGATCAGTTCATTCATGATATCTATATTGAGAGTTATTGAACTGTTACTATTATATTTTAAAAATGAATACTTGAAGTTCAAGTTTGGTTTATCTATGGCCAAGGTAAGACTTTATTATGAACTAGTGTAGTATTCCTATATGCCCAAAGTTTTGTGAAATAAGGTTAGATAGAAGACAGGTGTCACTGCAGAGATTAGATAGAAGACAGGTATCACTGCAGAGACAACCTATTTTATTGGAACCTTATTTCTGGTGCATTGTAGTTTTGTTAATAGTTTATTTTGTGTATTGGGTATTGAATCATTTCTATATGACTTTCTTTTGTATCAAAAGTCTTAGAGAGTCTTTGGAGGTGATTGATGATTTAAGATTGTTATTATAATTCTATATTGAGTAAAGAGACATAGAGAGTCTCTGGGTTTAATTATAGTATGAGTTAATACCTTATGATATTACCTTGGGTAAAAGACTTAGGAAGTCTTTGGACTATATTTGCCATGTAGATACTTACATTCTGTATGCTTGGACTATAGTAGTTTACTTGTTGATGATTTTATGTTATAGTAATTCTAGTCTTATTCTTGACTAGAAATGTCTTATATACATGGCCATTACTCGCTCATTATGAGGAACAGTAAATGACTTATGTCATTATACTCTTGTTAACATTTTGACCTCTAAACTTGTCTATCTTATGTTGATGGAAAATTCCATTAATACTCCTTGACTTAATGATTGTTTAAGACCAAGTTTAGCTGTAGATAAATGAAATTGTCTCGGTCTATTATAAATCTGGTGTGATCTATAGACAGTATTATGTATACTTGACATTTGGTCTGTTATACTATAATGGTGCCTAACAATCATTGTTCTGATTATAGAAATCATGTGTTTTCAACTTCTAGTTATGATCAACGTTACTACTTCTACGAATAATTACTAATTTAGGGTCATCGATTCCTAACTCATATGTGAAGGCCTTATGCCTATTGATGAGTCATCGTGCGATGCCATGTCTTTTGTGTACATCTTTGTCATACACCCTAGTGTGGTATTGATATATTGGCAGAATCCTAACATCAAGGGAAAAGTGTATGTTTCATACTTTTTGATTTAATCAGTAATTAATTTACTACTCCTACATCTTGTAACAAGTGATTTACTCTCTTTGACTAATAACCCCATGTTGTTTTACTAGAACCCCTATAGTATTTGAATTTTGAGACGAAATTCTTTTAAGGAGGGAATGCCATAAAATCCCTAAATTTTTATAAGGGTACAATGGTCTTTTGACCCTATTTTTCTTAAAAAAATAATAAAATAAAATTTAAAATTCAAATTTTGAGTTATAATGTGAAACGTTTTGAAAGAGGGACCAATTCGCAAAACTGAAAGATTATTTTGAAATAAAATTTTAAAAAAAGGGACTTATGTGCAATTTTAAAAAATTTACATTGCCCTTTAATAGAGTGACACATGGCCAGCCCATTCCCCTTTCTTCCCTTCTCTCCTTCTTTCCTATTTTTCCATGCGCAGAAACGATGAAAATGCCAAAATTTTGGCGACTATTCATTCAGTAGCCTCCTATCGTCAATGGAAGTTGCCACCGGCTAGCGTTGAGAGCCTGATGCTGTACAAAGGCTCCACCACATGTCCCGCCGCCTAGAAGTTCATCTTCCACTGGAAAAAATTGAAAAATACCACAGATTCTGAAGCTCACTAACGCCGATTCTGACGACGTTTCGTCATGAAACTGATCGAGTTCAACTCGTCTCGTTACGATCTTTCATGTGGTATATATATATATATATTGACTCAATATTGTTTGGATTGAATTTCGCCATATTTTTTAGTTTTAAGCTATTTAAGTTTTATATTTAGAGTTTTTAATCTAACTATTAGATCGTAAAATAAACCTCATATTTGTGATGTACTCGTGAAAACAAAAATTTTCATATATATTGACTATATTTGGTGATGAGTACGAAAAATCTAAATCTAATGGCTTAGATTGTCTCGATCTGCGTGCTGTGAGCTTAGGTTTAACTCGACCCCGAATTAGTCAAATTATATTTTTATGCTATCATTTTTATGTGCTTTGAATTTAGTGGTGAAGTCCATTTCACGATCTGAAGCTCTGATTGAAAATCAAGTTTTCAAACCTATCGATCAAAGATTTGAAAATGATGGCCGACCTCCGAACAACACTCAAATGATGCTAAACTTTCTCTATAGCCTCGTAACTCTATTTGGACACTCGATTGAGGTATGGATTCTATTACTTGATCTGGATTAATTTTGATTTTCACATATTTTGAATAAATATAGAATTTCATGAAACATTTTATAAAATTGTGTTTATATCTATCTTGACTTGATTTGAGATATATACTACTTGAGAGGAACGTTACACTAGATGGCGTGTCATATATATACTATTTTGAACCATTTTCAGCAAGAAATTGGATTTGTGTTTTGTTCAAAAACGACTATTATGTTGCTGAAATTTAAAAAGAAAATCAAATATGGTTTGAAAACTCAGTTTTGAGGACTGAAAGTGGTTTGATTAAAGAATACTGCATGGTTATTTTGTGATTTTCTTGAAATGGTGCATATCCTTATTCTGTCACTCATATAGTATTTGCATGCATTCACACACTTACGTGGCCATCAGACTTACGATGCCCCACATTAGGTAATCGAACTTACGGCGTCTCTTTAAGTAGCTCGGACTTATGGATGATCCATTAGGATACTTCAGATATCATGACTACATTCAAGATTATATGTTGGCTTGAGTAGATATGTACTGGTTTTGATGGATATTTTATAATAGTTTAAAATATTTGAACTATTAAACTATAATTTCCACTTGGGTTTTGTGAACTGTTTTGAATGGAATACTAACCATACAAAACCTTCAACGTGAATATATTTTCTTCAATATAAAAATTTATAATCGATTCTCTAATGAGTATTTACATACTCATCTCTTACTTCCTCCCACTTTCAGGTGTTGATTTAATTTTTGGAGAAATTATCTTGATGCCTTGACAAAATTATTTGGCATATGTATGTGGTTTCTCACATCTCCAATGATTAGTTCCTATTCTATTTTATCTTTTCCTTTCCTTATCAAATTTATTTAGCCCATAATATATATTAGTAAGTGGATGTATGGGGATAGTTTTGTTATTAAATTGAGTGCTTAGAAATACAATTGATTTTATGTAAATTATTTGAACATTGAACTTAAGGTTTAAGTAGACTCATTTTTCCATAATTTATAAATTTATTGATGCTTCTAAACTAATTAATCAGATTTTCTTTTAAACTTTTTAAAAAGGAATTTCTTGACAAATTAAAACAAATGAAAAGTTTCTTGATTGTGAAATTTGCTTACTTTTGAGAACTAACATCTAAAATTTCAAGAACTCGATTTCCTAGAATTTCGGAAACACCACTATTTGCTACTATTTCAACATAAATTTAATAATAATCACGACCTTGGATTTCCAGTTGTGACAATAATAGGTTTTCACATCTACTCCCGGTGTGACTTGAACCTAGGACTGAGATCCCAAATAGTGGGCACTTTTACTACTTGAACCAACCTACTTCGTCTCAAATAGCTTTCATATAAATACAGTCATTTTTATCAAAGATCCATGTAGATAAATCATTCTAGTTCCCTTTCTCAAGGAAACAAAGAAAAAAGTCTTGAATACGTATGTATCTAAATTGCTTCAGCAAAATCTGTGCGCAATCGATCTTACTCATATGCATCTACCATTTTCAGTCTAGTACAGGTCAAAGCATTTATAGCCTTTTTGGTTTGTGAAATACCTTACAAAAATACGTTCATGTGCCATAGGATCAAGTTTGGTATGTTTAGGGTCATGATTATGAACAAAGGCAATACTATTAAACACTTTTAAAGGAATAAATATCGGTAGCTTAGAATTAGGAAAACACTCACTGAAAGCTTTCATTGATATTTTAAATTTTAAAACCCTCGTAGGAATACAATTTATTAAGTAGGTAGCTATTAAAATTGCTTCTCACCAAAGATACTTAGGAACCTTGGTTATAAAACTTATAACCTTAGCAACTTCAAAGAGATATTTGTTTTTTCAAAGAGATATTTGTTTTTTCTTTCAGCTGCCTCATTTTACTAAGGTGTATTATTATAAGAACTTTGATGTACAATTCTTTTCTCAGCAAAAAAATTCCCTTGTACAGTATTAAAATATTCTTTCCTATTATCATGTTGAAAAATTTTAATCTTAGTCTGAAATTAAGTTTGAATCATTGCATTAAAATTTAAATATATTTTCAGCATTAGATTTATCCTTAAAAAGGAACACCCAAGTGACCCTAGTATGATCACCAATAAATATGAACCAATATTTTTCAGAAAGAGTTGTCACTCTTAAAGGACCTCGTACATCACTATGAATCATTGTGAATGGTTCTGAATTTTTGTATGGTTGAGAAGGAAATATAGCACGATGATGTTTGGCAAGATTACAAAATTTGCACCGAAAGGATGAAGAATTTTTATTCATAAATAACTTTGGTGAAAGATGCTTTAGATATAAACAAAAATAAAATTAAAACAAGTTTACTAGTCTTGTCTTCCAAAGATTGATCCATTATTCAAAAGATAGAGGCTACCATCCTTCTAGCACTGTCAAACATCTTCCCAAAGATTAAATCCTGAATCTCACAAAAAGAAGACATGAAGTAAACTATATAGTTATGGTCTCGAGTTAATTTATCGACAAATAAAAGATTATATTACAAATAAGGAACAATAAAGAACATCTTTAAGAGTTAAAAATTTGGAAATGGGAATTGTACCTTTTCCAGCAATAGTTACAAAGGAACCATCTGCTATTTTTATTTTTTTATTTCCTACACAGGTACATATAAAGAAAAAAATTGCGAAGATCCGATCATATAATCTGTAGTCCCTAAATCTAATATCCAGGAGCTATTATAACTGGTATGAGCAATAGCTACAGTGAAGAAGATATCTGACTGTGCTATAGCACATGATAGACTACTATTTCCCATGATTTGGAATTGGAACATTTTCTACATGTGCTCTATTTGTTCCTTAGTGAAAGGAAGTTGATCTGAGGTTGACTGCTGCCTAGAACTTATGTTGCTAACCTGGAATACATGAGAATCTCCCCCTAATTGTGTATCACTGCCTAGTTTTTTCTTCCATTTTATTAGTTTTCCATGAAGTTTCCAACAAGTCTCCTGTGTATGCCAGGGCTTTCGACAATGATCACACTAAGGCCTTTTTTTATCTCTACACCTATCACATTTTAATCAAAATAGCGAGCAATAAGAACAGACCCATTCGTGTCTACTTTTGTTTCTTCTGAGTTTTTGAACATCACTTACCTTTAGGCTTCTTCTCTACTCAACTCAGAGAAGGATACTCTGCTAGACGGTAAGGGTTTTCGGCCTAATATTCTTCCTCGAACCTCACCAAGGTACTTGTTTAGACTAGCCAAAAAAACGAGCACCATACTACTCTTAACTTTCTTTCTATACAAGATGTTATCATTTACACTCTCCTATTCTTCATCTTCAAACTTGTCTAGCTCCTGCCAAAGCATCGTCATTCATTATAATAGGTAATGACATCTCGATCACCTTGTTATGTTTGCCACATTTGGATATTCAGTTCATATAACTGAGAGTGATTTTTCATATCTGAATAAGTTTGTGGAACTACTTCCTAAACATCATGTGTTATCAGCAGGAACATAAAAGGTTTTTCCAAATCTAGTTCCATAGAGTTTATTAGCCAGACAGTGACCATAAAGTTCTCCAATAGCCATTATTTGTATTTTGGGTTGTTTGTCTCTATTGGTTTTACTTTGCCATTCAAATAGTGAGTTTCCCTTTTTCGTCGATCACCAAATGCTCCGATTTAGACCACTCGAGGTAAATTTTTCCCATTAAATTTATGAATAGTAATCTGAAGAGAATTATGGGAGGGAAAAACTACTAGAATTATTTGAACAGTACCATCTGATGTTGTCACTCCACTGGTAGCTTCAGTGGGGACGGTAATCTCCCTAACTAGGGCAGTTTTCAAATTCATGATTAAGCCCTAAGGCTCTAATACCATGTAGCAAAGGTTGGAAGAAAGAAAAACTTTCTAATTCATCTTATTATTTCATTAAATATCGTAGACTTAAATAACCAAAAGAAAAAACCTACTCTAGTGGAAATCAGTAGCAAAATCTAGAAATTAAAACAAGAAGATAGAGAATCAATTGAATGAAATTGATATCCCTTTATTTTAGATAACAAAATAAAATTAATTTCTAAGAATCTGATTATATCAGATTTCTAGAATTAGCCTTCAACCAACAGGTTCACACCCAAAATGACCAACACATCTTTTAACTCAATTACACTTGACTTAGTCCCTGTTTGGGATTACTTTCTTAGATTTTAAAAGTGGTTAAAGAAAAAAAAAAAAAAAAAAAAGGTAGGAGGTAGTGTTTGGTAAGTTATTGCTTTTGGTTAGCCGATTTTAAAAATTATTGTGTAACCACTATTTTAGAAAAATTTGAGAAGCATGATAAGAGTTACTTTTCAAAGCTAATTCTGCTATCATAATACAAATTATCTAAAAATAACAATTTGCAACACACATAATTTATAGCTTACCAAACACTAGATATTGCTTTTAGAAAATACAATAGATTTATAAATTAAGTTTAACAAATGCATAGATCTTTTTTCTCACAACTACTTATTGCTCATAGTACAACTATAACAGAGCAATAACATAGTACAATAATACCAAATTGGCCCTTAATCACTAGATCACACCAAATATACTTGTTAGACCATGAAAAAAATCTATTTTGCAAAGAACTTTTATAGGGGTCTACTATAAAGCTCTCATGATGAAAGAAGAGACTCGTCCAAAAATATTTTCTCAATTAACCGTCATTATCTTATCACTAAACTAGGATTACTTAGATACTATATTTTCTAATTAACTCTAAAATACATTCTTCACTAACAACTCCTAAATTGCTTCTGCCATATACTGCCACTTATATTATCCTACCACCATTGCCAATCACGATCAAAGCTATGTCTTTAGTCAAATATGTTTGACCATCTTTTCGAAGCTGTCTCCTTCATTTTTTTTCTTTTTCAACATGATCAAAAATTTTCGACCAGGTTTGAGTTGGGGATAATTTTAGAATTCCAAAATTTTCATTTAATGAGTTTCCTAATTTTGTAATTAACTTATAGTTTATACCTTTTTTCATCATATATTTAAGAGAAGACCAAAATTGGTAATGGCCATTTTTAAAAGAGTCTATTTCGCCTAATTTTCTAAATAAACAAAGGCTCCTTAAGCAGTTCACGACCTAACAAGAATGAGGGCCTACCATGTTTGCTTAAAAAAAGAATACAAAGATAGAATACATCATTAAAGTCTTTAAAAAAAAGAAAATAGAATACAAACTTTTGAAGTTAAAAAAAAAAAAGTGTCTTGTGCGACTAGCGTGAATTTATTACAGTTAACTTGCCAATTGATCTATGTTAACAACTAAGAGAATAGAATTAGTAATATGTCCTAGAATATTAACTAGTGATCATATTATTGAATGGCAATAATAAAAATTAGACATATCATCATGCTATTGATTCAATGTTGAATAACAGCGCTCAAAAGAAAGTCTATGTCCAAAACATAAAGTATATCTTTTATTGACCAAGTCGTAAGAATATCTACGGTCTAGGAGTTTAAGTCACATTTGAAGTAAAGATGAAAACATATTATTATTTCTAAAGAAAGTCTATGTCCAAAACATAACGTATATCTTTTATTGACCAAGTCGTAAGAATATCTACGGTCTAGGAGTTTAAGTCACATTTGAAGTAAGGATGAAAACATATTATTATTTCTAACGGGGGTGGAGTAAGAGTTGGATAATATTAGATATTTTTCTTTAATTTGTAATAAATAGAAATCATTAATTAATCTCAATCTCAATTTGTGTGACTAGTGCTGACCGCCACCCACATCCAATAATAAAGTCTAGTATTCGAATTCTCTAATATCCTCTTTCTAAATATACTCGTCGTTAAATCTGGACCCTAGATATTCAAACAGGGGAATAAGTAATATTGGCACGATTATTATACCTCTTGAATATCTATACTAATACCCGCATTTTACTGTTCTTCTCTTATAAATATATATAGGATAATGTTCACCTAGTTTATCAATTTTTTAATATCACCTAACATGTCAAATGAGTTGTCACAATTCAATTGGTAAATTAAAACTTATTATAAATTTAAATATTATTCACCACTTGAATGATGACAAAACATATACTTTTCACCACCTAAGACACATGGCTCAGTTGGAAAAAAAGAATTCTATTAATAATAACCTAATTGAAAATATGAATTGAAGATAGAAAAGGAAATTTGCATTAAAGAAGTTCTAATGCAGATATATATACCAATTGGGGGTTAGCTCACTTGGTCCAAGAGTTGAAGGATGTATGTGTAAGTTTAAGGGAGTCAGGGGTTCAAATCTTGATAGTGTGTATGTGTTATTTTCCTATTATCATCAGTGAATTTGTCACTCAAATCTTGATAGTGTATATATGTTATTTTCCTATTATCATCAGTGAATTTGTGGCTGGTATAGGTTTATTTATAGTGGCGTTTTTTTTTTGAATTTATCGCGGTTATAGGGTTATTTATATCGTCGAAAATCATCACCACTTTAGATTTATATTCTCTCATTGTCGCTATATTAGAATTTTTTTATAATTAAAAATAATTATTTTTAATCAATAAAAATTGGTTTTTAACTAAGATAAAATAGTAAAATTATAAAACCTACAAAAAAAAATAAATACTAAAATTATATCCCATAACATATTAAAATCATATTCACATTCAATTTTATATTAAATTTAACCAACTTATAAAACAAAATTACAACATTCAAATAAATACTAAATTAACATATCCCATATTCTAAAATCACCTATGCACCAAAATTAACACATTCTTCCATAAATTTCACAAAATCTAAAAAATTAAATAACACCATATTTCAAAATTTCACATAATTCACAATTTATACCAAAAATATAATTAAAACATCAAAAAAAATCCTAACCTCAATCCAAGCTTTTGTCCTCCAAATAATCCAACAAGAATTTCTCCAAATATTTCCTAAAAAACAAAAAAATATAAAACCACAATATTATCAAAACACACAATCAAATAAATAAATTAATTAATAACTAAAATTTAATAAATAAATAACTAAAATTGAACTAACACGTGGTGGTGTGGCTTCGGTTGTAGAGGTCATGATAGAGGCCTCGGTGGGAGTGATAAGAGAGAAAGAGAAGGGGAAGGAGAGGAAAAAAGTGAGAAGGAGAAAGGTTAAGAGATGTGAGAGAGAGAGAGAGTGTGTGTGTGTGTGTGAAAAATGGAGAGAGAAAACAAATAGAGAGAGAGTGTAAGAGACGAGAGAGAGAGAGAGAGAGAGAGTGTGTGAGGGAGAGAGAGAGAGTGTGTGTGTGAAAAAATAAAGAAGAAGAATTCTTTCGGCTAAGTCTAAGAGTGCATAGTTTAAAGTAACAACAAGGTCCAAAAGTCACCGCTATAACCTAGATGCACCGTTTCACTTTTGGGAAAAATAGATTTGGTGGTCAAACTGACTGCCAAAATTTTTACTCAAATTTTGTTGCCATTTTAGGGTGTTAATAAAAAAATAAAATAGTAACTATATTTATTATTATTAAATATTTTTTAAATTTAACATTTTTTTAATTAAAAACTCTAAAACAGCGATAATTATCACCACTATAACTTAAACACATTACTTAATTTTTGGAGAAAATAATTTTGACAATAAGTTTGACCACTTTAGGGTATTTAATAAAAAATAAAATAGTAATTATATATATATTATTGCTAAGTAAGATTTAAATTGAACTTATCTTTAATTAAAAACTTAATTGTCGTTGCTATAAACAAGATATATTTTCCATTCACCAAAAGCTTGTCGCTGCTTTAGTATTTTTGGAGTCACCGTTAATTAGTTTAAAGTAGTTTAAAGTAGCGACAAGGTCTAAAAAATCACCACTATAACCTAGATGCACTATTTTACGGAAAAATAGATTTGGCGGTTAAACTGACTACCAAAATTTTCACTCAAATTTTGTTGCCATTTTAGGGTGTTTATAAAAAAAATAAAATAGTAACTATATTTATTATTACTAAATAAGTTTTAAATTTAATATTTTTTAATTAAAAATTCTAAAACAACTATAATTATCACCACTATAGCCTAAACACACTACTTAATTTTTGGGGAAAATAATTTTGACAATAAGTTTGACCACTTTAGGGTATTTAATAATAATAAAATAGTAATTATATATATATATTATTAAGTAAGATTTAAATTGAACTTATCTTTAATTAAAAATTTAATTATCGCTGCTATAAACAAGATATATTTTCCGTTCACGAAAAGCAAGCTCGTCGCTGCTTTAGTATTTTTTGAGTCACCGTTAATTAGTACTCTAAAGTGACAACAGAGTAAAGAGCGACAAAGTCGCCGCTTTAATATCCAACAATACTCTACGACCCTATAACAGCAGCCTTCTAATTATCGTCACTTTAGGTTGACTAATAGCAATAACTTTTTGTCATTGTTCTATTTTCT
Source organism: Parasponia andersonii (assembly GCA_002914805.1). Taxonomy (NCBI): domain Eukaryota; kingdom Viridiplantae; phylum Streptophyta; class Magnoliopsida; order Rosales; family Cannabaceae; genus Trema; species Trema andersonii. Next base: position 327,133 of record JXTB01000363.1, read on the forward strand.
TTTTATTGTGGTGACACCTAGGAAGGTTTTTGCAATGTGGTCTACAAGATTATCACCTAGACCATTCCAAATAGACTGAAATCAGTCCTTCTGTCCATCATTGATGAATCTTGGAGTACTTTTGTTCTCGATCGTCTCATTACAGACAATATCATTGTTGCTTTTGAGACTATGCATTCCATAAGGAAGAAAACGGATGATTGAGTTTTGGAGATAGGATGGAACAGCTTGTTTGGCATTGTAATAACAATGTTATTTATTTGGTCAAGTTGGGTTATACGGTCATTATGGAAAACAGAGAATCAGGTAGTACTTCTGACAACTCGACTCTTTCTGGCCGGTGGAAATTACTATGGAGTCTTAAAATTCCTAGTAAAGTCAAGATTTTTACATGGCATGCATTCCATGATATTAACTCTACTTTCTGTATTTTTGCTTCTAGAAGGGTTCCTCGCTTAGCTTAATGTCCCAAGTGCAACGAACCGAATGAAACCACACTTCATGTCGTGGTTTGCTGTCCTGTAGCTATGGATGTTTAGTCACGAAGCTTATTTCGAAATCTGATGTCTAAGGGTAATTGGAGAACTTTTGTGGATTGTGCCTTGGAGATTAGATGTTCCGTTTCGAAAGTTGATTTGAAACTTGGTGCACATTAGTTTGGAAGTTATGGGGCGAGCGAAACGGGGTCACTCATGGCTTGCATGCAAGGACTACCTAGTGCATTCTTGGGGATGTTGAAACGTGGCTGGCAGAATATAACAAAAAAAAAAAAACGAAATTCCTTTCCTCCGCCCGATTCTTCTCCTTCCTCCACAAATGATAACCGGTCTCCTCCTACTCCAGGTTGCTAGAAATTAAATGTAGATGCGACTGTATAAGATAGGCAAAATACTATTGGAATTGGAGCTGTGATTCGGGACTCTCAAGGCTTGGTATGTGGAGCTGCAAGTCATTTTCAAGTACTTACGTTTGAGTGTATTGCAATCAGGGAAGGCCTTCGTTTCGCTCGTCAATTTGACTTGTCCATCTCTAAGGTAGAAAGAACTTATTTTTACACATTAAAAATACTTTTCAAAATTTTAAAATATTTGCTCAAAAATTGAAGGGACTAAGATGTCAAAATTTTGAGTATTTTGAGTCAAAAATATAATTTTGATAAAATATGGGTCAACTCTATGAGAAAATTATTTTAGGCAGTTTTAAAACAATATTAAGATGTAAAAATAAACAAATGAAAAATCTTTAACAAAAAGATAAGTTATAACTCAAGGTTTACCTTTGGACGACATAAATGTTAGATATCTTAAAATTCTAGAGAAAAATATAAATTATGAAACTTGAATTTTGTGTTGGGGATTTGGTACAGGCATGAATAGAAAACTTTATTTTATATCTCTAATTAGAATGAGAAAAGATTTACTTAAGTTTAAGATATGAAATCAATAATAGGAAATAAAAAATATATATCTTTAGTTGCATTTAACCTAATTTTAATTATAAACCTAAAAAGAGTGAAAAATGCCTAATAATATGTCTAGTTTAAGGTATAACTTTACATTTAACATTTGTATAGCCATTAATATATTTAGCTCACTTATCATATTAAGACCTATGGATGGTTGTGAACATATTTCTTGTCCCGTAGTATGATATGTTAGAGATTATTTCATGTGATAACTTGATTTTATTGTTAGCCCAAGATTGACTACCTAAGAAAAAGGTGAATTGGGTTTTAAAATTTTTTAAGAAATTTTTAAACTATGCAAAACTATAAACCACTATTTTAAAACTTTGAGACTAAAGGGACAATAATACTAAATATATAATAATAATACCAAGTCAATTAAGCACAATAAATATCAAACAAATAATCAAATAGTTTGCAATAAAATAAAGAATATAAAGATAGAGAAAATGCAAACTTGGTTTTTTACGAGGTTCGACAAACGTGATGGTTTGTTTATGTCCTCAGCCTTCAACAACTTGCTTTGAGCTTTCTATTATCAGATCAAAATTATAGGCTTGATCGACCCTTTCACAAATTGAGTGAATTCTTCTTAAGTACACTCTAACCTTAGCAATAGTCTTGACTCTGACTCTTAGATTATTTAGACTTCAGTGCCAAACTCACCTATATCGGATTTTTTAGACAATAGTTCCAACCTCACTAACTCATGGATTGTTTAAACACTATGACAAACTCACCTGTATATGGATTGTTTATAACTCTGGTGGAAACCTCATCTATGCACAAGTTGTTCGTAACTCTGGTACTAACCTCATCTCAACTCAGATAGTTTTATAATACAAGAGTGAATACACTCACAAACTCTCCTCACAAAGTAATGAATACAATTTTAACTTAGGAGATTAGAGAACAATATACAATAGATGCTCTAAGATTGGCTCAAAATGATTTGGAAGTTAAAGTTTAGTAAAAGAGAAATTTTGCACTTAGAAACTAATTGGTATCAATGTAGATTAATACTCTTTCATTCTAAGTTATCAAACATAGCTCTATTTAAAGGCATCTTCAAAAACTAGTCGTTTTTTACCATTAAAAAAATGTTGTTAAAAAAATGCTGACACTCTAATTTAGCTCCAACAGTCATTTTGTTTGAACAAGCTTGGTTGACAAAAATAGGTCAGAACTAGTAAATAGTTTCTTTGATCCAAACTTTAGTGGTTTTTAAAACTTTCTTTTTCTAAATAATTTTAACATTAAAAAAAACACTTTTTGAGGATATTTTGGCTAGATTAAAAATGATAACTATTAGTTTGAAAATTCTTTTGAAATTATTTGAAAATATAAGCCAATATAAAGAGAATTTATGTACAATAAACTAAATTAAATACAAGATTAAATATAAAATATACCACATCTAATCACAGTCTTATATCTTAATTTTCCATCTTCAAACTTGATTCCTTGATTAACTTGAGCTAGAACTTTAAAACTATTTCACTACAAACTCAAGTTAATTCATTAGTATTTAATCAAATATTTGTTATCTTCAAAATAAGAGTGAATAAAATTGAAACCTTAATTTCTCAACAATCTCTTCCTTTTTAATGATGACAAACATTGATTTATGAGATAAAAAATATATATATAATAAAGATATGAAAATATAAAATTTGACAAGTTTACCTTAATCCTTACCATATTTTAGGTTCTACATCAAAATATGCTTGTCAATGTAAGAACACACTTGCTCCTCCCTTTTAAATCAATTAAGTAATATAAGCATATTATAAAAAATATATAAAATGAATATATGCTAAATAAAGTTCTCTCCTTTAAAATATGCATTCTCATAAATAAAACTTTTTCATCTTTTTTTCTCCAAATTCATAAATCATCATTCTTCTCCCTATTTTGACATCATCAAAAAGATAGAAATAATTTTCAAACTAGATGTCTCATAAGGAATGAATCTTTCAAGATATATTCAAAATAAGCATAAGGTCAAAAAGATTTCCAAGAAAATCTATAACATAAAAAAAAAAATCTAAATAGTTCTTAAAAATCTCTTTCATTTTGTTTTTAAATTTCTACCTGTATTTTTTTATTGTATTTTTCTTGCCCTTTGAAATCATGACAAAAGTATATGGAAGAGCAATACACAAACAATTTTTTCACATGTGAAAAATAATACGACATGTTATGCAATTAGGAGATATAAAGGAATCAAAAATTAAATAATCTTTAAAATAAGAATAACATTATCAAACAAAAGATTGAATAATAATATGTTGACAAAATGAAAACTGGACCATTCTTTTTTAGTTTTTGGTAAAACTTCTTTATCGAAAATAACTATAACAACTATATATTAGCATATTCAAAATAGAGAAGTTACATCAAATCAAGATTATGAAGGTCTAAATCTTAGTATTTCACTTGTTGAAAATATATTTCTCTAAGTATAATCATCACAAAACATAAGAGAAATTTAAATCATTTAAGTATAATAGTGAAATAATTTCTTTTTCTTTATTTCTATCTAACTATAAAGAGCATATCACAATTTATGAAAAATGATAATGACGAATTTAGCACAAACAAATCATAAATATGCTCCCCCTCAATATATGAACTATGTTCAAAATATAAATAACTAAAATGAAAAAAGATCATTCATATATGTGAGATAACAATGCTAAATAGTAAAATCATAAGCATAATGCATCCAAACTAAGAGGAATATTCAAGACAGGTTTTCATTTGATCATTAACTCTTAACAAATGGTTTAAACTATCATTGAAGCTCAAAGTATGACAATACAAGTCTTGAAAGTCCAAAAAAATATTGAAATATGATATTCATCAAAAGATGTACTTATATGATGTCATTAAATGAATAATCATATACAAATATTCAAAATGATAAAGTTGCAAAATATAATCATTGAATATGTCATTTTATACTCAAATATATTACCAATATAGATAAAATAATTCAACTAATTATGCATGGTATTTTTCATATAAAAATTATCAAGCATTTATAGAAATATAAGAGTTTAAGCAATATGTATTGTGCAATCTATTTGAATCGTATAAAAGCAATTAATATATCAATCAAATTTAGACATAAATAAATCAAATAAAATCATCCATACTATCATTCTATAAGCTCTTCATCTTCTTTATGTTGAGATTAGACTTAATCATAATCTTTAATTTTTTCATTAAGATCTAATCACTCAAGCTTAATACATTACTTATAACAACATCATCTATATTTTTCTCCTTAAAGAAGTCAAACATCACAGGCATTGATTTACTACTTAGTTCTTTTGTTACAAAATTCTCTTCATGCATTACTAGTAGTAGACTAATTAGAAAAAATTTCAACATTGGATTTTGAATCAATATTTTCAAGTAATCTTTGGTGTTTGAAAAAAAAAAAAGTATTTGCATTCAAAAACTCTAAAATAACTAATATTGGATTTTTGATTATTTTGAAACTCATAATGGTTTTTCATTCAAAATAAGTCTAATCAGCACCTAGTTTAAAATATCACAAATAGTGTTGACCACTTTAGCCTAAAAGTATTATAGTAAAACATTTGCTTTCGACATGATCAAGGTTATTTTCAAATCAATAAGAAAATTATGTAAATCTTTTTGAAAAATTATCAACTACCTCAAAATTATATGTTTTTTTAAAAAACATAACTTGTTTTCTAAAGTGACATGCTTTACAAATCTTGTTATTTTCAAACATTATAGTAGGTGAACCATAATAAGATCCATTTAATAAAGATTTGAAATTGTATCCAAATTTTCTATGCCATAATCAATAAGCATTTTCTTTCAAAATAAAAATGAAATTTTTCTTGACTTAAAAATATTTTAACAATGATAAAATAATTTTGTTTTGATCAAAAGATATAATTTGATTTGTTCAAAATTTCAAATTGAGTAGTTGAAAGAGTTAAAAGAAAAACTCAATAACTTTAATAACATAGTTGACAAAAATTAAGCATATTATATTTCTAGCAAGACATTCTCAAAGATAGACAAAGAATTATTATCGATATTATTTATGCTAATAATCTTGTTTTTTGTGTTGTCTCAAAAAATGAAATATCTACCATCATTTCTTTGTGAAAGTTGAGAGCTTGGTAAAGACATTAGTTATGTTCTTGGAGCAACCACTTTCTTACTTGTTCCTATAACAAAGATTCAAATTTAGAATTTTTGGTTTCCATATAACTTTGGGTTCTTAGTGGTTGGTCTTTGAATTCTTTGGTACCTATTCTTATTTGGCACCAAAATATATATTTTTCTTGATAGAGCAAGAAAAACTAGTATCATCATTTTGCTTACAATAATTGCATACACATTTTGAGTCACTATTAGATGTTGCCTTGATAAAATAAATTTTAAGATACTATTGTTTTATGAAGATTTGTATCCTATACCTCCTTTGTGAAAATCATATCTTTGTCCACTAAGCATTAAATCAAAATTCATCTTTCCATTGGTGAACTTATGAACAATGTTGATTAAATCTAAAACTTTTTTTTTATGGAAGTATTTTCATTTTTCAAAGATGCACATATATCACAAGTCAAAATAACCTCCTTTCCTTTCAAAAATTTCTCAAGTTCTTTTGATAAAAGAAATAATTTCTTCTTAAAAGCACTATTTTTCAAAATAAGCAATTTGTAGTTATCACGTAATTCATTAAAATCATCAAGCAACTTATTATATGATAACTTTTCTTCATCACTTTTATTATCAAAATCACTACTAGTATCACTATCATCAAGAAAATTATTATTGGGATCAAGCAATTTTATCTCATCTTCAATTATCATAAAGCACACGCCGATAATGTCTTCTTGAATTTCTTCATTTAATTCATCGTTGCCATTATCAATATATGTGACCTTCATTTCCTTTTCTTTTTCCCTATTTTGATTTTCATTCTTGATCATCATGATCTCACAAGAAATGAAAAATTTGATAAGTTCTTGTAAACAAATATTTATGACATCTTTCTCTTCTTAAATAGCAACCGCCTCCTCTTGATATACTTTTGTTAAGGTTTTAGAACTTTTGTTACTATTTCAATATTGCTATAAGTTTTCTCAAAAGCATGAAGATCATTAGTGATATTAGTAAATCTAATAAATATTTGAGTGATAGATTCATCACTTTTCATTTCAAATAACTCATAGCCATACAAAAGCATACTAATTTTAATTTCTTTAATTTGACTTGTATTTTCATATGAAATTTCAAGCAATTTCTACATTTCATGTGCATTGGTAGCTATTTGTACACTATCATAAATATTTACATGTATACTATACAACAAACAATTTAAAGCACATCCATTCCAAGATAACATGATTTTGTCAAAATCATCATATTGATCCAATTCTTTTTCAACAAGTTTATTATCAATTATTTTTCTAGGAATATATGGCCCTTAAACAACAATATTCAATAAATCATCACCGATAAATTTAAGAAATTCAAGTAATTTAATTTTTTAAATATTGTAGGCAATACTATTGAAAAATGATGGTCTAGTTGAAAATCTCTCAATTGAAAGATTTTGAAAATTATTTGGGTATGCTATCTAGATAGTTAAGTCTTTAAAATTGAGCACCAAGCTCTGATATCAATTGTAAGTCCAAGATTGACTACCCTAGAGAGGAGATGAATTGGATTTTAAAACTTTATAAGAAACTTCTAAACTATACAAAACCATAGACCACTATTTTGAAACTTTGAGGTTAAATAAACAATAAAGCCAAATATATAACAATCATATCAAGTCCATTAAGCACAGTAAATATCAAACAAAGAATCATATAGTTTGCAATAAAGTAAAGAATGTAGGGATAGAGAAAATACAAACTCAGTTTTTTATGAGGTTCGATAAATACGATGGTTTGCCTAACATATCCAGCCCTCAGCAACTTGCTTTGAGCTTTCTACTATCTGATCAAGATTGTGGGCTTGACCGACCCTTTTACAAATAGAGTAAATTCTTCTTAGGCACACTTTAACCTTTATAATAGTCTTGACTCCGACTCTATCATACCTAACCTTGGATTATTTAAACTCCAGTGCCAACCTTACCTATACTAGATTGCTTAGACAATGATACCAACCTCACCAACTCATAAATTATTTAAACTCTAGTGACAACTTTACCTATACACTGATTGTTTATAACTCTAGTGGTAACCTCACGTATGCATAGGCTGTTTATAACCCTGGCGCCAACCTCACCTTAACTCAAATAGTTTTACAATACAAGTGTAAACACACTCGCAACTCTCCTCATAAAGTAATGAATATAAATTTAGCTTAAGAGATTAGAGAACAATGCATAATGGATGCTCTAAGTCTAAAATTGGTTCAATATGATTTGAAAGTTAAAGTTTAGTAAAAGAGAGTTTTTGCAGTTCGAAACTAATTGGGTATCAATGTAGGTTTATAATCTCTCATTCTAAGTCGTCAAACATAGCTCTATTGAAAGGCATCTTCAAAAACTAGTCATTTTCGACTGTTAAAAAAATGCTGTCAAAATTTTGGTGGACTAGAAATAATTTTGGTCGACCAAAAAAGTAGCCATTAGAATCTGACACTCTAGTTCAGCTCCAACAGTCATTTTTGGTCGTTATTTTTGTCTACCAAGCTCGGTTAACCAAAATAAGTCAGAAATCAGTAAATAGTTTCTTTGATCCAAACTTTGGTCATTTTTAAAGCTTTCTTTTTCTAATTAATTTTTACATTGAAAAAGAACTTTTAGAGGATATTTTGGCTAGATTAAAAATGATATTTATTTTCAAACTTCTAAAATAAAATAACCATTTTAACTTAAGATAGTTTGAAAATTCTTTTGAAAGTATTTGAAAATTCTTCTAAAAGTATAAGTCAATACAAAGAGAATTTATATGCAGTGAACTAAATCAAATACAAGACTAAATATAAAATATGCCCTATCTAAGTACGGTCATGTATCTTAATTTTTTATCTTCAAGCTTGATTCTAATAAGTCCAATGCATCAATCTTCAAGCTTGATTCCTTAATTAACTTAAGCAAGAAATTTATAACCATTTCGCTACAAACTTAAGTTAAATCATTAGTATTAAATCAAATATTTGTTATGTTCAAAATAAGAGTAAGTAAGATTAAAACTTTAATTTCTCAATATTTTTCTTTATTATTCTATGGCCTAGCAGAATATAAAGTTTGGGATTATTATTAAAGCGTACCCATTCGTCTGAAGAGAAAACTAATTAAAATAAGAATTTAAAGGTGTCGTACCAATCTCTATTATGTAAGGATATCTGAGGAAAAATAAGACCAAACTCTCCAAAGCGAGGATTCCTGAGAAAAAGTGTGTTAAGTTTATGACCATGAGTGTTTTCAGTTGGGTCCTTCTCCTAGTTTCCCATTCAGTAGTGTGTACTCAATACGTATACTAGAGCCTATAAGAAAGATAAAAGACTTTGTGATAAAGAATAAGATAAAATAATAATATAATATCTTATAATGAAGCATAAAGTAATGATTTCATAAAACAGCATAATCAGACTTTCATAAGAGATTGTTTCTTTATGAATAAAATGTTTTTGTGAGAATTATATTCTTATTGAGCGAAAACTCATGTTGTACGAGTATCCATACTATAGGTAACAAGGGAAAGAAATATTTGATTTGATTGATGGGTTAATTGGAATTGAAGCTAGGATGAATGCGAGGTATGGGCAGTAGAATACCGCCATTAAATTATTTCTACATATATTCTTATTATGAGACAAATGATTTCAATTATGTAAACTTGATGTTATTTGAAAATATATTTATAACTCGGTATTTTATTTCACAATGCATGATTTTATTAAGTTGAACTTGAAAATATATTTTGATTGAATGAAGTATAAACGAACATTTTTCAATATGTAAAGATCATATTCACGCTTAAAATATACTTACGGATATTACAGTATAGACTAAGGTATCGATCCCATAGAAAAGTAAATCAATAATGAAAAGGTAATAAAAAAATAAAAAAAAAAATTGAAAATAAAAATCAACAGAGTAACAAATTAAAATAATCACAGAAATATAAACGAAAATACCAATTTGAGAAAATCAAGGCTTCAAAATTCACTTAATTTATGTTTAAGTGTTACCAACTTTAAAATTAAAAATATTGAAGAATATAACAAACTAAATATATAAGCGTTGAAACAATCTTAAGAATCAAAGCTGGAAACTCTTAAAACTATCCTAACCTCACACTCTCTCTAGAAAAAGTGGAATTTTCAATCTCAAAATTGGTGTGTTGTGCAAATCTCCACGTTTCTAAAAGTGCAATCTGATTGGTCATGTGATGTGTTAATCTCCCACGATTCCCTCTTTTTTCTTTTCTCTCTCTCTCTTCCTTCACGTTTTCTTAGCCTTAGGGTGTGATCTAGTGCAGTGTAAACTGGTGAGCACGGCACAAAATCCGCACCTGAATGGCTTAAGATAAATGTTGACTTTGACAGCTGATGTGGCAATATTTAAATGGATGGAGATCGATTGTACGCGGGCTCGTGGAACACTTGATCCAAAACAGTTTAAAGCTCACGGAACACATGTCTCTTGGCTTCGAACACACCAGCCCCTCTGCGTGTCATCCACATGTGCATCCTGGTGGCCAGGTCCTTGATCAAATGGCCAGAAAGACGCTCAAGCTTCCTCTTCCACACGCGCGCGTTTGGAGCTCTATTTTTCAATTTTTTCTTTTTCATTTAATATAAATCAAAATAAAATTAAAACTAAATCATAATAAAATACACAAATCGTGATCTAAAGAAATTCCAAATTAAATTAAATGAAATTAGATTATCTTAAACTAAACTAAATTAACTAAATTAAATTAAATACCTAAAATTAAATAAACTAAATCTAAGTACTTAAAAATAAAATAACCTAAATTATTTTAAAAATTAAACTAAAAATACTCAAAAGACACAAAATTAATAAGAAAAAGAATACAAATAACTCTATTTTATCAAATGTGAAAATATTTTGATTTGAATAAATGCAAAACTCAAGAGGTTCTATCAAAATACTTAAACTGTCTAAGGAGAGTTTGGGAGTTAAGTGGTTTGTATGTGACCCCTTTCTTCACTTGAGAACCCTTTATAGTTACACATTATTTAAATCACTCAAAGTAAAAAGTTTATAAACAGATTTAAACAAAAGTTACTTTACCATTCTGAAGTATTTTACTTGTTTTCAAAATTATCAAATTAAGTAAATGGTTAGTTTTGAATATCAATCTCTTAAAAAGAAATAAAAATATTTTTTTTTAAATTATCATAAATTTTTAGCATCTAAATTTTTTTTTTAAAATAAATAAGCTAAGAATATAAGTAGTTAACGGTACAAAAAGTCAAATCGTTACATTTTCCCTCGTAAGAAAAAGGCACAAAAAAAGACACGTGTATTTTTTAACCTATTACGACTAATGCATTAAAGAAATAAATGAAATACATCACTGGAATTGAAAACAAATAAGAAAAGAAATAGCTGCCAAAAATGTAAATAAGACAAAAGAATTTACAAAAATATAAAAAGAAATAAGCCATGAAAACACAAAAATTTACAACAAAAAGGCACATAGTTGGAGTCATAGCTGCCTACTTATTCATTCTTCTATATATTACTATAGATATATATAGCTGATGATGTATATCTTTTATTCCTTATGCTTTGAAGTATATTGAATATATATCTAATACAAACTAACGAAAGTTATACTACCTTCTTTTTGTATAATCTTATACATAAAAATGTACTCAAATTAACTTACATGCCAATTATTATACTCGTTTGCCACTGGATATGATTTTTTTTTTTTCACTGAAGTGGGATCATATTTAAAAAATGGAATGGGAATATACTAGCTTTATTATTTGTTAGCCACAGATGGTTATTATCACATGCATTAGTGATCAATGACTTTAGTGTTTACTAATTGATGTGATTATTTGACTACATTGTTAGCGCAAGTATTATTTGGTATTGCTAATAAAACAACCCTTTCGTTTGGATAGGAAGAAATTACAACTGCAAACCTCAATATTTTATTTGAGGTCAATGTGTGACTTACTTTTATCGTCAGTCTAATTAAGTTTGTAGCCCAATAATTGATCTATTGTTAAAATACCAAGCTGGAATCACATAATATATACATAAACAAAAAGATCATGTGGTTCTCCAATTCTTAAACTTTGCTAATTAATTTTGAATCCTTGACTTCTTATATATTCTCCTTTGACTTTATTCAAGAATAAATAAATATACCTATGCCATAATAAGGAAATGAATACAAGAAAGAAACCTAGAACGTACCATCCATATCTTCTAATTAATTTATAACCCATGTCCATTTTTGAGAATGAGAAATAAATGAAGATATTGAGTTCAAAATAATTAATGCACTAGTCTTCATGTCTGCCAAGCAGATACAATGTCGAGTACCAAAGCAGTATCATGTTTTGATTATTATTGTTGTTATTAAGCTATTGATACTACCAAACTTGAAATATGTGGCAGAAATCCCAGCCATCTCATATGATGCCTGTCTTATTAATTTGCAGTACCTGTGACTGTTGCGGGGGAGCCCTTTATTTATACAAATTTTTAATAAACACTGCAAACTCGACGAGCAGTACCAATCCCTAATATGGATCCATATTAATAAATTTTCTTTTCCATGCAATCAATAAAGTTATGTCACTTATGTGTGAATATATATATATATATATATATATATATGGTCTGGTTTTAATAGTTACAACAATATTTATCCATAGATAGTTATAATGGTTTAAGCCATTAGATTTATATCCTATAGTTGTGATTAATTTGATAGTTGGCCAAAAAAATTTGATGTTATTTATTAGCATCAAAATTAGTAAATTAATTAAATGCTACAATTGATAGGTGATGTTTACAAGTGATATTTATTTAAAATATTTTTTTATTTAAAAAGAATCTTATAATTCAGATTCTATTGATTACAAAAACGAATTTTTATTTTAAAATTTAATTTCAATGCTACTCATTAATTATTTTTTCAAAATATTTGAATGTCCCAAAACCTAAATGTATTAAATATAATTAATTTTTCTAAAAGTATTTGAGCTTTCCAATATTTGTCTTATCATTTCCAAACAATCTAATCAACAAAATTAATAATTAATTAGCAATATATCCGAATTGAGGAGGTTTGATAGAGCAACAAATAAATAAAAGAAACTAAAAGAAAAAAAAAACATGAACTCCATTGAAGACCACCATTGATGTACAGGAAGCAAGCTTTCACAAAGTAATTAGAGTCTTATTTTGAAAGGTTAGCAAATTATATTGGAGAAAAGAGGAAGCTAAGGGTGAGTGTAGAGAGAGAAACGTTGCTTAGAGCAATGGGGTGTTTTTTTTTTCCCTTTTTCTCTCGCGGCTGGAAGTATGTTTTGACAACAGCAATGGCACCCCGGCGCTATTTAAGTAGTGCCCCGGCACCGCGGCATTATTTTTTTTTTTTTTTTCTCGGCTGGAAGTATGTTTTAAGTTTTTGACAACCGCAATGGCATCCCGACGTCGCGGTGTTTTTTGTTTTTTTTTTTGATTGCCACACTTCATAATTTGATTTA
>JXTB01000363.1:340478-404839 GCA_002914805.1 Parasponia andersonii
ATTTTGAAATGTAGACACAAATGTCGAAGTTTTTTTCAGTCTTTTTTTTTCTTTTTTTTAATAGAAAATTGAGTAAATAATACAAAAATAAATCATAATTCTCTCTCTACAATTTATCGACAAAATTTTGGAATTACTTGTATTCAATAAAAATATTTGCACTACTTGTATTTATTATTTTGGAATATCTACAAAGGACTCTCATAACTTTTGAAAGAAATTTTGAATCAAGACGAGAATTTCACTTATAACTTTCAACCTCATTGAATCTCGTTTTAATATTGAATGTATTTGAATTGTTCTATATTATTAATGATTTTTATTTATTTTCAACATAATTTAAAACTAATTGTAATTTATAAGATATTTATATGAGATGAATTAAATAAAATAGCATAATATATATTTTGATATTAAAATTGTTCTATAAAATAATATTGGATCTTTTTTCTACTATATACATATATTTTATTGTCTTATTAAGTATAAACAGGTTTTGTAATTTAATAAAAACTTGTATAAATTATGTAATATCACTTGTTTTAGCATTTTTAGAGTTTTCCTTGAAAATTTTGAGTTTTAAAACAAATTTCGGTATTTCCTGGAATATCTTTGACATTAACAATATTTTTAACAATATCCGTAAAATAAAACCTCGACATCGACATACTTCGACATCGATATCGATACTAACATTTTAATCTTTGATTCCAACTAAAAAGTGATTAAACTATTAAGACAAGTAGTCCAAATTTTAATAAACCTTACAAGTTTCACATATTTAATTAGCCAATATGAAATTTAGTTCGAACAACTAACATTTTTAGCCATATTCTTGTTGGTTTTTAGTAGAATATATTAAAATGTTAATTATAGACAAGGTGTTGTGCCAATGAAAGCATAAATTACTACTTATTGTGTCAAATCTCAAATTATATAAGTTTATGACAGAATATAAATAACCAAAAATTATAAGCAATACAAAAATTTATCATGGTTTAACTTTTGGCCTAAGTTCACGTCGAAGACAACAAAAAAATTTCACTATAATAAAAAGAGATTACAAAAATTTGATAAATTTCTCTCACACCCCAATCTCTAGATCTCACACAAAAATATCTAAGATCACAAAGAAAATACTTTTCTAATAATCTTGATGTATACCAAATCAAAAGGAACCATAAATAAACAAGCTACAAGGAATAAATTAAAACGCAAAAATTTGTTTATACCTAAATTCCTATAAACTAAGAACAGAAAAAACAATACGTACATAAATATATCAAATACGACTACTCTTAACGAAACTCTTCATGTGAGACTCCTCAATGACTGCACAAAGGATCAACTACAACACCTAGCGGCAAACCAACGCCAAGAATGTGGCTGCTTATTCCATTGCGTTAATATCATATAACAAGCTTAATCAAAAGAGATTTTTAATTCGTTGAAATGGTAAACACACTTAAAGTAGAAGAATGATTTCTTGAAACCACAAAACAATACATAATTGAATATGATTATTTATAAACCCGGAATGTGAAATGTTCATTTTCGTTCTAAATTCTAGAATTATGTTTTATATTTTAAAAAAGAATTAATGACATAAAAATACCTTTATTTTTAACTTTTTTGCAAAATATATTCTGACTTTTGAATTTCTGCAAATTTATACTCTTATTTTCAAATCCTGTAAATTAAAACCCTAATTTTTTGAATTTTATAAATTAATATCCTGATATTTACAATTCTTGCAAATTGATACCTCAACTTTTTATTTATAAATTTGTACCATGGGCAAAATAAAAGATGCAAATGACCATTTTCACCTCTCATTCTAATCTTTTTTAAATTTTTTCTTGAATGAAAAGTTAAATAAACTAATTTTATGTAAAACCTTCTTTTTATTATTAAAATCAATTAATTAGGCTTCAAGAGTACAAATTTATAGAAATTTTAAATGTAATGGTATTAATTAATTGCAGAAATTTCAAATGTAAAGGTATTAATTTTCTGGATTTTAAAAGCGAGGATTTTAATTTGTGGAAATTAAAAAATTAGGGTATTAATTTACTAGAATTCAAAAGTCAGGATATTTTTCACAAAAAATTAAAAATCATGGTATTTTTATCAAATTATTAATTATCCGGTTATCATCTTTTAATTTCTTATATGATTAATCAACACAAAATATTAGTTTTCTTATAGAGTACTTCAATGAATACTACACTTTGGCAACAATTAGTCATGCGTAAACCATATAATAATTAAAGATGACGGATTTAGTCCTAACCTATCCATTCTAATTATGAAACGTTAGTTTCCAAATATTACATCCATTCTAATCCCATCAAATTTTAATTGGATTAGATGTTGGCTTTTGACATAGAGTCATAGACTAATGTATAGTCTAGATATTTAATCTAGGCTGTGTTTGGAAGAGATAATTGAAAATAAAGGAAAGAGAAAACTAAGAAAGAGAGAAAATATATAAAATAGAAAGAAAAGTGTCTTGTTTCCATAGTTATTTAATATGTAAGAGAAAAGAAACTAATTTATTTTAAAATACATATTTTACCCTCAATATAATGATTAAAAATTGGTATGAATGGGTCATTTGGTAAATTTAATTCTTTCATCAGATTAAAAAAAAAATTCTTCTCCTTTTCTCTCCAATTTGAAGGAGAAAAATTTGGTAGGTCCCACCTTATTATTTTTCCTCCTCTCTTTCTCTTTCTTTTCCTTACTACCAAATAAACTAATTTTTAATTCTCTCCCCTCTTTATTTTCCTTACTAATTTATTGAATCCAAAAAATAGGATAAAACTTATTTTTAGCTCTTAAATTTTAGACCTAATCATATTTTGGCCTATAACTTTTGAAATAGATCATTTAAGACAACTGATTTGCAAAAGTGTCCAAATTTGGCCCCCTTTTTACAAATAAACGAAAAAAATCCCAAATTGGCCCTTAAATTAAACCATATTTTGGTACCCAAACTTTAAAACATCTATATATTAGCACCTTATCATCCATATACCCTATTTTGGCACCATATATTAGCACCTATTTTGGTACCCAAACTTTATTAAACCCTATTTTAGTACTCAAATTTTAAAACATCCGTATATTAGCACTTTATCTATTAAAATATCTTATTTTCATCTCTACAGTCAATTTATTATAAAAATAAACAAAAAAATAGTACGTATCACTCATATAAGACTTTTAACAAAAATATCTTAAACAGTTTACGGGACAAAATTGAAGTAATAGAAATTATTTATTTTATTTAAAATATATGAAAAAAAAACAAAAATTTTATTTCAATGCAAAAATTAGTCACCCTTTTGTGATCATGATTTAGTTTTGAAAATTTTTGGATCCTTTTTAGACTCATTATACTATCTGAATATTATATAAGTTCAAATAAAACTATGATGTACTACTCACTTTTAATGTTCAAATCAGTTTTTTCAAAATATATATATGTATAAGATAACTCAAAGTTTTATGCTAAAACTTAAAAATATAGTGCATCCTAGTTATATTTAAACTTAATGTAACACTCATTTAGTATGATGAATCTAAAGAAAATCGAAAATTTTCCAAAACTAAATTATAATCACAAGAGTATCACTAATTTTTGTATCAAAATATTTTTAAAAAAATACTTTTAAAACTTTTGTATTACTCCAATTTTGTTTTTCAAATTGCTTAATCTATCTTTAAATAAAAGCCTCATATGAGTAATACATGTTCTTTTATGTTTGTTTTTAACTATAAAATGACAGAGATGAAAATGAGATATTTTGATGGATAAAGTGCTAAATTATAAATGTTTTAAGGTTTGAGGACCAAATTATAATTTTATAATAATTTGAAGGCCAAAATTAGGACTTTGTTCATCCATTTATAACGGCATAGTGACAGAATGACTAAATTATGAAACATTCGTAGAATGGGTGTCCTCAATAGGCCATTTGAAAATATAAGAGACAAAATAGAATTAAGTCTAAAATTGAGGAGCAAAAAGTAAGTTTAATCAAAAAGAAAATATGTACGTATAATCCCTTAAAAAAAATTACGTATGTGAGAACAAAATTAACTGGTATGTGGTTTATGTAGTGCTTCTATTAAAAATAAAACAAAGTAGCAGGCCAATCTTTATTCAAGTTTCCTCATAATGGGAAAGTGGGATTGAAATGAATGAAGTATTTTTTTTTTTTTAACAAAAATATGTATCCTCGATTAAATTTTGAAAGGGATGCTTAGTCTCAATTTGTCCACTTCATTCAATTCAAATAAAATATGAAACTATTTTCGTTTACTTATTTCAATTTTAATTAGGGAGCCATGATGAGGTTTCCCAACTACCATTGCAGGGTACAGTAGCATAGGCCCACCACTGTCATTTGATGGGCTCCTTTCATGGCATTGACATAACCTTTGTCCTGTCCTAGAAGCCCAAGTTGCTCTTTCAATATTATCTTCGCCATAATATTTGTATGTTCATTGGAGCTTTTTCTTTTTTGTTTTTTTGGGTTTGGAATCAGAATTACTCATTTAAAATTTCACACCTGTTTCCTTGTCCCGCTAAGGTTGAAACTTCACTTTTATTAGGTGTGTGTATGTTTTTTAAACTGATTTTTAATTTTAAATTACAAGTTAATAGATTATCTAGATTTTTTTTAATACGGGAGGAGTGGTGGGGGCCGGTTGGGGATGATCTCCATCAGCATAAACACCCCTATGTAGAAACTAGAATCACATTTTTGATAGTCATTTCAAAGCCATCAATTACTATTATAGTGAATAATATATTAATAATATTGTTTAGGAGAAAAAGGAAAAGACTATCATTATTGCCAAGAGGGATGAAATTTACAATGTGTTAGAAAAGAATACTGATATGTATTGTGTACTTAAAAACATATACGAATTTGGACAAGAAGACAACAAAATTCCTTCCATTTTCTTTCTTTTTTTCAATGTTTGACAATACGGACTTCGGTAAACTATCTCACGTTTTAGTAATTTAGTAACATTATAAAGCATAATATAGTTGACATGTAAAATATTGAAACATAAGAGTGAAAAAAACGAGTAGATTTACCGCTCGTTATTTCGACAATTTTAGGTACTAATTTCTGATTAGTTTAAAATGAGGTTAGTAGTGATTTATGCCATTAATGACAAAAATTATCACTTTTTATTTGAAAATAGTATGAAGAGTTTTGACAATAGAGACGATGGAAACTAAAATTTGCACTTTTCTAGGTGAGGAAGTGATTACTTTGATGCTAGTGGTAAAAACTCAACAACAACATGCAATTTTAGGAGCAAATATGGATTTTGGGCAGACCTCCTACTAATCATTTTTTACCATAATAAGTAATTAGTATATAATTTGAAACTATTATGTGGGGTCTTATGTGTTCGGGTTCGTTTGGGGAAAAAAAATAAAAAATAAAAAATAAATAAAAGTAAAGAAGGTTTTTGCGACGTCTCTTAAATTCAACTACTTTCCTTTTGCGGGTTTATGGTTTAAGTTATAGTTTTTCGTTCCGTACACAAAATAAAGAATATTAACTTAAATAATCCACAAAGGCAAGACCAGTAAAGATACAAGTTGAAGTTAGAGAGTACAAGAGAGTAAAAAAGTATTTCAGGTATGTGCAATAATTAAACATTTAATTTTAATTCTCAAATAGAGTGCACTTCAAGGTTTTGTTCCCAAATATTACACAATCTCAATCTAAATGATAGTCATCGCAACCTCTCTTTGATTATGTGGAAAAATATGATGTTGGTGCCAGTGTTTCATTTTATGGAATCTGGATAATATGATAATAATGTCAATGTCAAAGATATTTCAAAAAATTATTTAATTTTTCTTAAATCACAAAATTTTCAAATAAATTTTTGCTAAAAGAATTGATATTGTATAATATAGTAGTTTTTATTCAATTAAATCCTATATATGACAACTAAATGTACGTTAATAAATTAAGCATTAATCTTATATCTAAACTATACTGGTAATGTAAATTGCAGAACATGCTGGCAACTATTTGTAGCCAATATTTCTTACAGAATAGAATTGAAAGTACTAAGAATAGATAGGTCAGGAGTTAAATTCTATAAAGACGTAGCTTCAGAGGACATTTGATGGCTAACGGCATACTCTCACCCTAAAGGTAACCATCTCTCCTGTCTTGCTCCTCAGCTTCCTTGTTAGCAACTTGAACGGATTTGAACCACAAAAATGCCTATTTCCATACTTCCAAATTAGGTGAAGAAAATTGGTGTGAACATAAGTAACATATATCCACTAGCATGTGTGGTCTCTCTGTGGCCTATACTATATATAAAGAAAATTAGAAATGTATATAGCGAAGCCAATATCAGTCAAGATTATAATTCTCATCAAGTGATGAACTTCCTATGCCACTAGTAATGATGATTCTCAAAAGACCATGATATGTAAGTGTCCATGATCCAAAAGACAGCTCAAAACTGGATAAAGGGTAAAAGGAAACATGACAACTTACAGAAGTGGGAATGCCAGTGAATGCGAAGAAACCAAGCAGTGGCACATAGAAAATGCTGTCTGGGTTCACTACTCCAAAGACCGGCCTTTGGTTTACATACTCGAATATAGAACCTATCTGCCAGTTCAGAAGCTCAAAATCATTCAAATTGGAAACTAGAAAGAAAAAGACTATTCAAGCCAAGTGATTTAAATGAGTAGTGACTAGACAGTCTAACTTATGCATCGAAAGATGAAATTCGATGAAGGCCTAAGCAAAGGAAGCTTACTGCTGCAATTGCTGTGACCGCTGAGGCAAGTAAATAGACAAAGAACGGAACCTCAAATCCATTTGGTGATGCATCTCTTTTGCCTTCACCCCGAGCCCAGGGAGGTGGCTCTTCCGAATCTGGTTTAGCCCAAGAGGGTGCTGTTTCTTCTGATTTGCTAGATTCTGCTGAACCTTTAGTGACAGCATACACAGTTAACTTCGGAGACAGCTTGTTCTTTCCGTAAGACAGACAGCTTCGATTTCCCTTTCCAGTGAGTTGAACCAGTATCCTGTGTCCGTCGCCCAGAAATGATCTGGGATACGAAGGATCGATCTTTCTGCAGCCGTGGTTTACACTGGAACTGCATGAAGACAAGACATGCGCAGCCATATATCTGTTTGTTTCTCTTCCAATCAAGCCCTTCTGCTCCTTTGTTCTCTGTTACTGAACACACACAGAACATTCAATCTTAGGAGCAATATCTAGAGATAGAGCTGAGAATAAAGACTACGAAGTTGCTTTGATGTACCAACGTAGTTGGAATGACTTATGGCAGTGGTATATTTATATGAGCAGCTACAAATGTTAATCTGATTTGTTTGAAGTTCCTCTTTTTACCAAGATCAAATGCTTTATTGATCCAAATCACAGCCTTTTCAAATATGTTGTTCTGAGGCTTTCCATTCTATCTAGAAAGTATCAAGTTACTGACGATAGCTTAGCAAAACTAAATCTTCTCAACATTCACCCTTACTGGAGCAAGTCTCATATTTTCTTCCAAACAATGGGTTCTATTATGAAAACTTACATATTTATATCCCTTTGTGTTTTGCAGACTTGTCACAAATGTCATTCCATTCCTCATAATTACAAACTACTACGATAATTCTTGGCATTTGTAACAACTTTGTAAAATAGAGATAACACATATTTATAATTTACAAAATAAATAATAATAATAATAATAATAATAATAACAATAACAATAGCACAAGAAGAAATAAATGAGGAAAAAAGTTCCTTAATCAATTCCAAGAAACGGGGAAAGAAAGGTTCCTTAATCAATTCCTCACTATCTTCCATGTAACACAATATAATATATAACAAGTCCTTAACAACAGTGAAAGATATTCACATAGAGCTTACCTGGAAAAAAGCTTCCGTATTGGACCAGACCAAATTAAGCAATGTCGATTTAGCAACAATCGAAGTGTTCAGAACAGCTTCTTCTGAACTGGGTTCTTGGAGGAATTAACACCAAATTACTTGAGTACTCATGCACCTGTTTGAATGGCCATAGAATGTCAACAAAAATCCGAATTGGTTAATTTTAGATTTTGAGTTTCTATGGTTTCTTTTTGTTCTTTTTGATAATGAAGTTTCTATGTTTTGAAAACAGTAAACAGAGTTGAGTATTTTTGTTTTGTTTTGTTTTAATAAAAGATAGATTAAAGGGAACTATAAGCTCTGGGTTGGTAAAATTATTTTGGAAAGAGTAAAGTTTTTGGTGTACAAACTAGTGGTGGAGATAGCTCATTCTGAGCTGCTCTTGGCTGCTGAGGGAGACTGGAGAAGCTGACAATACAAAACAACAGAAAAATATCCTTTCGTGATTTTTGACATTTTTCTCAAAGGAACTAGGACCACCCGTTCCGGGTGCTGCTAACTGCCAAGTATATCGATTGGGCTTCTATGGATTCAGAAAGAGGAAAGGACATAAGTAAGACTAATTTGGGCCAAAATGATTTTTTTCCGGAGAACATGACATATATACGACTAATTTGGAGCCAAAATAAGTTTTTTATCCATTTTTCTAACAATGATATTTTTATGAGTGTCAAAGTTTCATGGTCAAAAAGTTCTTAACCAGAGATCAAGATGTCCTTACACTCCTAAAATTGTGTCTTTTTTTTAAAAAAATACACACAAAGTCATTTTGGCCAAAATGAGTCCTACCCATGTCCATTTTCTCATCTTTTTGTGATTTTGTTTTTGTCAAAATGACATTTTAGTAGTTTTGACCTAGCTCTTGACCATAGGTTAAACTGTTCTTGACGATCATAAAAATGTTATTTTTCAAAAAATTACAAAAAAGTCATTTTGGCCCAAGATAGTCCTATTCATGTCCTATGTCCTTTTCTTTGATAGTGAAAATTAGAGAATACACAGACCGTTTCAAAAAAAAATTCGAATACATGGTACATGGTATTTCATTATTTTCGTACGGCCTTTTTAAGAAAAATACCAATTTTCTAAAGTCCTTGAATAGGAGTTTTGAGATTTGGTACTACCGCTCAAACCGGCTTCTTTCTTCCTCTCTTTCTATTTTTTTGGGACTATCAGACACTGTCTCAAGGGTTTCCTTCTTCTTCCTTTTCCTTTTTAGTTCAACTTTCCTGCAAAGATTAAAAAAATAGTAAATAAAAATGTGTTACTTTTGGTGGTTCAACTATGGTTTCCAACAACTAGATGTAACTGGTTTTTATTTTCCATTTACTAGTTTGCAGTAAATGGTTATCAGGTCTATGGTTTCAGTAACTGGAGATAGCTAGTTTCTATTTTCCAATTATTGGTTTCCAGTAAGTGCTTACCAGATCAGTATTGGTAACTAGGTATTAGTTATCTAGTAAACCCGCCCACTTATGATAATCGAATGATCTGTAATCGATTATACTCGTGAAATTTACACCCATTTTCCATTTTTTTACCTTATATTTTACAAATACTGTTTTTTTTAAAAAAATTATTTCACCAACAACACATTTTTAAGTTATACACATAATGTGTAAAATATGAATGGTATGCATTTTACAATGTGCATTAGAAATGTATACCAACTTTTAGGTATAATTTTTTTCATGAAATGTATATCTTGTGTATAGAATATTTGTGGTATAGATTTCTCCAAAAGTCGGTATGTTTAAAATAAAAATAATAGATGGATATCTACGTAAATATATTTAAGAAGAAGTGTTTATGTACTTTTCTCATTATCCTTCGGCTTAATTTTTTCTTTTTTGAGTATTTATAACGCATGGTCCTTTCTTATATATACAAGCTAGTAGTTGGGGTGATTAAGAATTACCTCCACATTCTATCAAAAGCACAATAGGAAAAAAGGAAATATTCAAACAGTAATTGAGTTTTTCCTTTCTTTTTTAACACTAAAAAAGGGAGACTATATTGGTCTCTCTCCCAAGATGTTATCATAAGAGTTTCCAACTTTATTGACAGAAATGTTTCGTTCAAGAGTTTTGCTATATCGAGCGATAGAGTGCATCACCCTAACTTTACCGAATATTGCTAGTAGTAAAGATTGTGTGGGTGTATTCCTAGATACTCTACATCGAGTGCTAGGCTTGTAGGAACAAACCTTTATATTTAAAATTTCCAAAGAGATTATGTAACACCCACTAACTTATTTATATGACTATATAGATCAATCTATAAAGTATTATTCTTTTATAAACCATAACTTTAGTTTTCTTTAAAAGAGTTAAGCCAATTTAAACTTTTCAAACTGTAAAATAAAAGAAGTGATATGGCATTATTTTCTGAAAATGTCTTTACAAAATGTACAACCAAAAAATATCAGTTTATCTTGTCATCAGCAGTAGTATTTACAGCACATCAAAATACTAAAAGATAAAGACATCATCTACAAGTCAAGCTCGTCTAGGACTATATGATCCTGGCGATAAGAAAGTGTACTAGCCAACCATTAACTCTATACATCATATATCTCCTCACCTATATCATATAAACTAAATGAGTTAATGCTCAGTAAGTAAAGATCATGTCTGCTCGTGAATGTGTCTCATGCATAAACTTTATTAAAATTCATATTATATTTTTTCTTTCATAACTTTTCATTTTAATGCACTTTTCTTATAAAATTTTTCTTTATAGGGCTCTTGAGTACACTACAAAGTCGCAACAGCCGGCAGGTCGTGTCTACCTATGCAGGAAGGAAACACATGGCTAATGCGAACCAAACCTACCCAATGCAAACTGACTAGGTAATACACCTAAAAAATCTCATAGTACAATGTTCAGTCCCAGCAGTCGGTAAGTTGTGCCTACCTTTACGATAAGGATGTTTGTGTAAACCATACTTACCCAACATAGACAGACTAAATAACGTACTTAAAACATATCTCGTAAAAATCAATACAATAGTATTATTTTGAATCCAGTGCGTGGAAAATTTCATTTCTTTGAAAATCATGCTTAAATAATTATGTCATGCTTATGTCTTTCATAAATTTTATAACAACCATATGAATAATATATAATTAATATAATACATATAAGTATGTAGGAAAATATCTTATATCAACTACTATTCTTATGTTACAGTTAAAATAAATCTTTACTTACCTTGTGTCTGACAGAAAAGATAGTGAAAATGGTCAGTATCTTCTATGTCAAGGTGTGCGGAAAACTTAATATCAATTTTATTACTAGAATGATCACTGCAATATAAAATGCTTAAAGAAACAAGCACAAAACTAAAATCACAATTTTCACAAAATTAGGAAACCTAATCACAAAATGAACCGAGAATATTCAAGTGATATGAAGTACATAGTAGCAAAGAACTAGCATTGAAAACTGATTAAAATCATCAAAACATGAATGCTAGTTCTTTAGTACAAAAATGATCCAATTCATAGAAACTAGTCTATTATTTCTAAATGGTACCATTTGATTTTAAAATATTTGGACAGCACCTCCCCTACTTTTAAAACATTTCCATATCTTTTAAATCCCGATTTAGACCTGCAATAAAAATTGACAAGTCAATTCCTACATATACATATCAAAGAGAATAACTTAGAATGGCATAAGCATACTTGAACGCATTTTCGGTTTAAACAAAATTTAAAACCACTTTTATACTTATATGTCATCACAAGCAGCTACAAAATGAGTGTAATAAATAATAGAATTAATAAAATATACACTCTAATTTTAAGAAATTAGATTATAAATATTAAAAAAAACTTATTCTACTACACATGAAAACACTTAACTCCATAAATAGCAAACTTTTGGACTTTAGGTCTAACTTAATTTTCCACTTAAATTTTATATTTCTAACAATATATAAGAATTCCTAGGACTATTATTTATCAAATAATAGCTTTGGTTTAAGAGTTAGAACAAAAGAAATTAACTACAAATTCAAAATCCTACATAGAGTTCACCTTGACTAGTTTGAGCTTTTACTGAAATTCTTACTTTCTACCTTAACCAAATTGATTCTCAAGGCTTTAAAATTGGTTTTAGGGCTTAAGAAGACCTAGAGGAGCAATTTCTTAAGTGGCATCAAGTGAGAAAATTGAAATAAGAAAACAAAACCTAGGAAGAAGAACTAGTAGAATTATCTTGACTAATTTGGACCTATCTTGCTTTCTAGAGCTCCAATTTGAGTTCTATCATTTAGAAACTCTTGGATATGTCTAAGGAGAGTTGAGAAAAGTCTAGAAAAGTGCTAGAGAGCTTCAAGTCGTGGCTAGAGAGGAAGGGAAAATAAATTACCAGATTTAGTCCAAAATCAATACTTGATGGTTAAGAAAAGATATAACTTAAATTCTAAGGGGTATTTTTAGTATTTTACATCCTAACTTTCTATGTGTCCAGCTTTAAATTACTCTTCACTTACTCACCATGTTGTTGGTCATTCTTATACATTCAAGTATAAACTAAAATGATGAAACCTAGTTTAAACGATGAAATCTAGTCATACTTTGACTTATGATCTCATATAGTCAATTTTATTATAATCTAGTGGAACCTAACCTCATAACCAATCATTAAATATAAAAATAAGTCAATTAGATTCCAATTAATAATACAAACATAGTATCAGTGTCTAATTATTAGAATGCATAAAAATGATATTACGCGATTAAACTGAATCTAATTTAGCTTAGTACAATAAAACACAAATCAGTGTCCTGAATGCCACCTCATACTTACTTGGTGCCGACAAATAAAATGCTATAAATGAGTCCTAGACATTGAATCAAAACTATTTGACGTGTTAACGTATAGTGAATTCGACTCCAAAAAATGTGGAAAATGTCTTTTACCGAAAAACTACCATTTGACCAAATTATTAACAAACTTGACTTTAATACATGTGCACATTGTATTGTATTCATGAATATATATTCTTTGTTCTTCTCATACACCAAACTCTCTCTTTAAAGATATTAAGTCTTTACACTGTATGGGACTATTTCTACAAATATTAGTACAATAATGCATATCAAAAGCATTTAACAATAAAGAATGAACAATTTATTATAAAGTTGATACTAGTTACTTGATATGTCTATTATGCAATATGAACATGTTTATGATTGGCTTATTATGCATGTGAGAATCTTAGACATTACAAATTACCTAGTACTCAATACCATAACCACAGCTTTAAACAGACCACGTTTTACTACTAGACCACCCCACTCAATGGTAATAAATTCCTTTAGCTCTGCAAATGAGCTAGGAGGCAAATAGCTGAGCTCAGCATATAAGCTGGAAGGAGAATGCCTGAACTCAGCATTGTAGCTCAACAGCTGAGCTCAATACTCAATGTCATTCTATGAAAATATATATTTCTCCACTAAATAGACGACATACTCAACTACAAAATTAATGGCCATGAAAAGTAAAGTGAAACAACTAAATAAAAACTCTAGGAGCCGACATGATCTACCTCAGTCAATCTCCTATCAAGCTGAAGATGGCATATTCAACATAGTAGCAATGTACGAGTCAAATGGGAGAAAGTGAGTAATGAGTACACCTGAGATACAAGGAGGAGGCGGCTAACCGCTACAACCTCTAGCCACACCCTTCCGATAAAAATGTAGAGCATTCCCCAGTATTCCTCTGTCCATTTCCCTTCAAGATATCGGAACTCCGCCACCATAAGCATTGTTCGAGATTAGTACAGGACATGCCTTCATGGTGTTTATGGAGCAAATCTGTGAAATACCTCATCCGAAACGACGGAAAGAGGAGTCTAAAAGCCTACCAACACTAATAAATTTTTGTTATATAAGTTCATTATATAGAGCAGCCTAGAATATTAAAAAAAGATTAGTTTACTAGTGAAATAAATGGAATAAGTGCATAGTGTTTTATGAACGGTACAATCGCTCCACTATTCTCAATGATCGTCTATCTGAGACACCAATAGCGGATAGCCATGTACACAAAACAAATCGACATATATCATTAATAATTCGAGCATGATTAGGATTTTGTTGATTTGTAGCCTTAATACTTCTTTCTTGCTTTTTTGGTTCCTGCTTATCAAATATGCTTAAATGTGCTTGGTCCAGTGCTTGTGAGTGTGACATGGCTTAACAATTTAAATTTGATGTCTTCTGAGGCCAATATTTTAGGCTTACTGGCTTACTAGCTCGAACTGTGAGCAAGTAATGCACGCTCTGAAAATAAGTGCCTAAGTAGTCGGCTGTGGCACTAGTACTTGGTAATTGTCACAGCCCACTCGTGCAATTTTGGTATGTAATTCAATTAGAAGGGTTGTGTCATTTTCCCTTCTAATATTCCTAATACGGGCCACATGGTCTCTTAATAATATAGACGGAAAATGAAAAGACCAACGAGTTCCAATCGAATGGTATACAAGTGGTTTAGGATCGGCGGTACTAAAGGTTCTTGAATTCAAAAAGCACTCATAATTGGTCTTTGGAGTAAACAAATGTCCAAAAATCTCCCAAATTAATCGATTAGTGATAATAACGTCAATTTTATAAAAAAAAAAAATTACTAATATCATCAAAAATTGGACCCAAAAAAAAGGAATTTGACATGCACATAATATATGGTTTATTTAAGCCATTTTATTTCAAATTTGCGAGCAAGTTAGGAATGGAAAAAGATCTCCGGTGGGGAGGGGCACCGCACAGCAGCGACATACTTGTCACGCAATAAATGGGTACCGTGCAGGATGGGACACTGCTCCGCACTGGACTTGATAAGGACGTGAAAAACTCACCCCGTTTATGATATATACTGTTGTTTTTTTTTTACAACCTAAGTTTTTTTGTAACAAACATTAAGAAAAATTCAATATTTCATATTTTTTATGTTGAAATCCTGATCTTGTGTTTATTTTTTCTTTTTTTGGATATATTTATTAAAACATTAATAACAAATCTATATATTAGGAAAAATTCAATATTATATTTTGAGTTTGAAATTCCATAATTTTCTTATAATATTATTTTTTGTTTTTTTTTTCCTTTTTGGAGTTATTATATTGTAACGTTAATATCTTTTTCTGTTGAAATTATCTACCTATTATATTAATATTTAAGTATCATATATTTGTCATCATGTAATGCCAAAAAAAAAAATTGGTTGAGCTATTTTATTATTATTCTTTAAATAAAAATAATATTTACATTTAAAAGGAAATCAATTACAACTATACAATAAAAATAATAAAACCTAGTGTTATTTGGTAAATATATTCACAATTAAAAGCAATCAATTCCAGTTATTCATGGTTAAGAGAGTATGAGAAAATCTCTCATATACCGTATATAATTAATAAATTTCGAAAAAAAATTATTTGAAACGTAATTTTTAGATAAAACTTAAGTCATTTGACCAAAGTCATGATGTTTTATTTTTTTATTTTTCATAATAAAAAAGAGATTTTCTCTTTCATTTATATATATATATATATATATAAGTGACTAACTATGGTCTTAATCACTACGGCTATTAATTTCCAGTTCAATTTAAAGAAAAACGTAAACTTTTTAAAAAAGAAAAAAAAATAAAAGATATTGTATTCAATAAGATTGTCATAAAAATTGAACTAAAATCATGCAAAAATATAAATAAATAAATACATAAATAATTCTCATATACTATACATGATTAGTCAGTCGTCAAGTTTAAATTTATATAGATAAAGTCAGATACTCTTTCTTTTTTAAAAAATTCGTCTAATATTCTTCTTATCATAATTTGTTTAAAAAAAAAAAAGGGATAGCGGGGCAGGCACCCGTTGCCCCCACAGAGCGAAGCGGATCAGAGCCTTGCTCCGTTCCCACAGCCAATTGGGCACTCTTAGAGCAAGATTCTAGGATTTGAGAAAAACTATTATTTCTTTACAAAAATCCTCAATTTAAACCAAAAATGACATTATTGTCAAAAATTGATTAATTCAATGTCATTTGGAATATATATATNTGTCTCCTTATTTGCTTTGATTATTTACCTCAGTTTACACAAGCCACGTCTCTTAATTATTCATAAATTTATTGTTGGTAAAACCTCCATCAACATATATATATATACATGTGTTTAGTTAAGAGATCAACTCATCACTCCTTAAGAAATTCAAAGTCCTGCCACTAACCCAGCGATTTAAATGAAAAACAAGGTTAGATAACAACATGCGACTATTTTGAGAACCAATAGCAATTTTTCTTCTTCTTCTTTTGAACCTTATACAAGCATTATTTCCAGCAAAGAAATACAACTGAAAGAACGTAAATGGTCCACCTCCAAACACCCAGTTTATAACTTGTTCCTACCTCAGATATTAATAGAAATAAGAACTATGCCCGCTTAAATTACCAAAATACAAATTAGGCTGACAAATGAAAAAGAATCAAAATCAGACGGTGCCTATCCAACCAAATCCTAGTAGCCGCAATTGTGTGGGTTAAACAATCTGTTCATGGACCATTGATTCTGGGAAAATTGGTCTGACCCTGAAATAAATAAGTAGAAATTCATTTTTTTTTTTTTATATAATCTCCAATGCTGTGCAATCTTTGGAGGAAAGTATTCAGAAGAAAGGCAAAAAACAAACCAAATCTTTAGAAAAGTACTAGGCCTCAAAACATATTAGACCACAAGTCTCTGTTAGAAGCGTCAATAAACAGTTTGACACGGAGTAATAAATCTTATTGTATTGTAAAATATTAAAGTAGTAAATATTTGACTACAGAAATAATCAATACCATGCAATATCTTAACAAGGACAAAATGAAAGAGTTTTATTACGATGTACTAAACAAATAACTAAAAATTAGGATACAAAAACGCCTTTTTGCTACCAATGCTTGTTCGTGGTATAAAATCAGAATCAGGATATAGAAATGTGAATAGTCGTATTAATTGCCAAAACAAAATCTAATGTAGTTAGTGGTAACATTCCTCGAAAAGAACGCTAAATGTATCTATTTTCATTTGCACTCTCTTTTATATTTTCGAGGCTTTTCATATGATTTGTTATATATGTGAAATTAGATAGTAAAAAAACATATCGAGTTAAAAGAGTAAGAGAGTAAAAAGTACAGAAGAGAGTGTAGAGGGAAAAAAAAATCAGAATAAGAGAAGAGATTGTCTTTTTAGGAAATCCGAGACTCCAGTGAAAATTAATTGACAAAATCTGATGAAAATACCCAGTCTAAGAAATTGGATGGGTATTTTTGTTTTCATTTTTTCTTTACTATTACAAAATTTCTAATGTACTATTTTTTTTTTTTATAGATGAATTTCCAATGTACTTTGTTTAATTCGTTTTGAAACTTTGAGAGAAAAATTTAAAAAAAAAAAAAACAAAAAATCAAAAGACCCCTCATTTTCACTAATCCAGATATCAAAATCCTCCAAATCATTAAAATTCACATTCCTAATCATATTCACACTCAAAAGCTCAAAAAAAAAAAATAATCCACATCTTAATTAGAAAAACAGAGTGATTATAAAACCAACAAATAAGGAAGATACCTTTTATGGGGGGAAAATAATAAAATCCCAATTTTTTTTTCTCTTAGGCCCAGGAATTGTCGAAAGCAGCTGAAGTAATAGCCTGAGAAAACTCCTGAAAATTGATTCTCCCATCTCCATCAGTATCAGCCTCCTTGATCATCCCTGTGAGCTCCTCTGCTGTGAGAGCATGGCCAAGTTTGGCCATGGAGTGAGCCAACTCGGCCGCCGTGATGAACCCGTTTCCGTCCCTGTCGAACATCTTAAACAGCTGCCGGAGCTGGTCCTCGGTGTAGGGAGACTTGGTCGAGAGAATCTCCGGCGACACGAGGCCGACGAATTCCGAGAACTCGATTAAGCCATTGCTGTTTGTGTCGGCCTTCTGGATCAAGTCCTCGAGCTGCTCCGGGCTCGGCTTTAGGCCGAGCGACCGGAGAAGCGATCCGAGCTCGAGCTGCGTCAGGCTGCCGTCCTTGTTCCTGTCGAATGACCGGAAGATCTCCCGAAGCTCGGCGATTTGCTCGTCGTCTAGCTGGTTGTTCATCACCAAATAAAAATGTGACTCAAAAACACTCAACTCTGTTATTGAGAGATTTGAATTTTCGAATTACAATCTGGCTAATTAAAATTCAAATTCAGGGTTTGGATCAAAATCAACAACAACAAAAAGTACAAACCCTTTTCTCCATTGCTTTCAAATTTTCTGTTTTTCTGTTCTCAGATTGATTGAATCAAGTGGTTAGTTTTGGAACTTGGAAAGATCCAAGATCTCCATGGATTTCGTGTTTTTTTTTTTCTTTTCTTCCTCCTTTTTCTGTGGATCAAAACTAGTTAAACCCGAAAATCGGATGCGATTTCTCAATCCCAATTCTGAAAAGTGAAGATCCAATTCTGAAAAGTGAAGATCGAAAAAAACAGTAAGGTGGAAATATGGTAGTGCATCTTAGTCTACAAATGATAAATAGGTGGTGTGGTTGAATTTAGAAAACGATTTTAAAAGATTATTTATTTATTTTTAATTTCCTGTTTGGTTTTCGAAATTTTCCAAAAATGAATTATTTGTTAGATGATAGGTCAACTTTCAGAGAACATAAATTGTATGTCAATATAAAAAGAAATTTGATTGGAATATATAAAGCATTTTCTTATTTATTTTCCGGGAAAGTTTCAATAGGGAAGCGCGGGAAAAGTGGCGGGAATTACGTGAGCAGTACCCACGTTTTCCTGCTGACTTGGTGACTGTCACCGTTGGGCATTTCATCAACCGTTTTTTCGAAAAACTTTCGATCTCGTGGTCCGGAGAATATTGCTCTAGTCGCTTTGGCCAATTAGATCGTGACACGTAAGAACTGTGGCTGCACAGTGATGCGTTAGATTACGGAATTATACATGCTTTCCTTAGTGGCAGGTAGACGTGTCGAGTTGTAATATGTTGAAGATTCTGGGAATCCATGAACTAGAGTCTAGAGAACATCAACTCAAATTGATTAAAAGACGAGGCAATATCAATCGAGGACGGTGGTTTCTCTTTAAGCACCATATGTAACACTAAGTATTACTGCTCCGGATCTCAGTTTTAACTTTGAGTCGCGTGCGTGAAAATCTATAATTTATAATAAGGTAAGAGCGAGATTAAGTAATAATATTTACTTTTTTTAATTTATAATAAATAAAGGTCATTAATTATACTTTATTTAAAAAAATAATAATAATATCTATTTTTCTTTAATTTATAATAAGTAAAAATTATTAATTATATTCTACTTAAAAAAAAAACATTTGTTACTTTACGTGAAATTATGCACGACTCGGACGAAGTTATTTATGTTTGTAGTATTGTACTTCCTAGTTCCAAATAAAAAAACTTCTTGAAAGAAAATAAAAATTACATTGACACTTCTTTGAACACTAGTTAAATTTGAAAAATTATATTTTTCAACAGTGAGATTTTCTTTTGGTGATGAACCATTTCTATTAAAATAACAACTATAGGTATTTATTTTAATTTAAATAAGAACATAACTGAATGGCGGAAAAGATCATTGAAGTAAAGATGAGATAGTTGAGAAGTATGGGAACTACTAATATGGATATAATATAGAAGTTGAAGAATTGATTACAATCTCCAACATTCTAGAGAATAAATTTAAACTGTTTATTAAAAAAATAAGTGGAAAATATACACAAAAATCCTCTCAAATTAGGTAAACGAGCAATTATTTCATCACTTTTCAAAAATAACAAAAATATCCTATGAAATTAGCTAATTGCTTCAAATTCCGCTCATCCATCTAATTCGGTCAAAATTAGGATTCCCCCAAACCAATAAGAAATTGCCACGTAATAAAGACAAACATGTAAGCAACGACATGTCGTTTTCAATGCAATCTTAGTCAAAGGGTCCGACACAAAATGTATGAGCTCGGATCAGCTCATGAATGGCAGACACATGCTATGTTTTGTTTGATTCGGAGGTAAAGCTTGTGGGCCTAATTACCAAAGCAATATCTGCTACAAAAGGGGTAGAACCAAATCATGACCGTATTAACCTGCATCAAAATCAAAAACTGACCCAATTTTTTTCCTTCTCCTGACTGATCGTTTTTCAGCAGTTGGGACTTATTTAATTTTCACCTATTCAATCTCCAAAAGGTTGGCATAGGAATATATAGTATGGTACCATATTAGTCAGAATGCAGATATATGGTTGCTTCAACAATTAATTGCAGGTTCTAATACCATTGATCAGGACAGGAATCAGAATAAGTGTTTCTTTCTGTTGTAAGATGATAGGAAATAGTTATTTCACTGAAAAATTTGTATACCAATAAGCCAGACAGAAATGCAAGTTGAAAAGCCAGGAAATACCAATTTCGATTATACAACAGGATATATAGTTACTGAATGTATATTGGACTTACCGTCTCCCTTTATTTGTCAGTCTTAGTCTATCCAAAAGTTGCTACTGGAATGGCCCATAGCAAGAAAAATACTTCTGTATCAAGTCTATTTTATGTTGTGCTTCACTTGCAGCAGAGAATACGAAAGACGAAAGTCTAACAAATCTATAATTATTTTTTCAATATTTGTTCTATTCTAACCTCAACTTGAAATAGCATTTTGTCTCTTGTCTAAAAATATTGTGCATATACAAGACATCAATACCACCTTTTCTCCTGTAAAGACAACTTTAAAAAGAAATGGATAAAAGAAAACAAAGGAGAGATCATCACATGTACTTTTGTAGATAAACTGCCCAGCAGGATGTACCTGGCTACTGATCTAGAAGAGTAATCCCTTCTTTAGCAAGAACAAACAGACCACCATCCCCCCTTGAGATTCGAAAATCCGCATCAAGGTAAGTTATGAGAAGCCAGGAACTGTTCCTCTCACCTGGAATGGGAAGCTTAAGAGGTGGCTGACCAGAAATTGCCCGCGAGATGTTCGCCACAGCCTCCTGAATGGGGTTCAGTGTTT
The DNA here is from genome assembly GCA_002914805.1 of Parasponia andersonii. NCBI lineage: Eukaryota > Viridiplantae > Streptophyta > Magnoliopsida > Rosales > Cannabaceae > Trema > Trema andersonii. The sequence continues at coordinate 361,536 of JXTB01000363.1, forward strand.
GCTGCAAAGGTGACAGGTTGATCTTCTGCCCAAAAACATCGACCTCTCCAGGGAGATCAACTGCCGACTTTATCTCCGGAGGCTGAAAAGTGCCTTCCTTGAATTGAACCTAAACATTAAGTCAGCTAGAAAGGTCATGTTACTTAGTTAACCAATGTGGTAAAATTCTTCAATGATTTGAATAATATGTAAAGCTTTCTTGGCATATCAAGATTAAATCAGTAATATGCAATCAATCAGTTGGATCGTGTTCTATTCAATCTCTTAGTTTCTAACTTTTTCAAACACAGCACATTGTCCCTTTCGTAATAGAATGTCATTTAGTAAGATTCTAAAGCTGATTACCTGAATTCTTGATGGACTACGAACTTCAAAAGTAGCGGAAGCACTGAAAGAGAATATGGAAAAGGGGCTGGACAATGTGGTCGAGTTCACAATAGTGAGACTGCTGGTGTCAATTGACTGGGTTATCTTATCAACTTTTAACAATGGTGTAGAACCCACCGCCAAAAGTGGCAAGAGCTCAGAAAACCCAGTATACCTGATGAGTCATAGTCAAAAGGAATACAGACAAATCAGGAGGACGAAATGCAAATAAATTCTTAATGCAAGAAAAAGAAAGTGAAAAAGATAAATGATAGCATGAATCACATGGTAAATACTTTAAACAATCCAATAAACCATTTATTTCCTAGACATCCAAATAAAGTAATTAAACAAGCAAACATATCCCTCGAGCATACAGAACATTCTAAAGAGTAAACAGCATTCATTCAAGACCGTGTTCTAAATTTTCCGCTTTCATAATATCTCCACACTTTGTTCTTGAATGCACCAATAGGAATAAATTCTCTCCCAATACCACAATGCTGCAGTCTTCCAACTAGTTTGACAAAGAACATAATATTATTTGTTTAGTTTAGGATACCTACAAGGTTGTTAACCTGTTATGTTTGTCATCCATGGACAGAAAATAGAAAGAGAATTGCAACATGCATGCATTAGAAGGCCTTTTCTTTTCTTTTAATAAATGTACATGAAATGGCTATTTTACTAACAATACAAGACATATAATACTGCCAACACCTATAGCCAAGTTTCAAGCAAAACATTTATTCCATCGCTGGAACCTCATTTTACTCTTTATCTTCTGAAATCAATTTTCGTAAACAAAAAACTGAAAATCTAACCACATTGGATCCCTGAATATTCTGTCATTTCCACAATATGCTTTCGTGAGGTGATTTTGCAAGCCCAAATATCTTCAAATACAACAACAAAAACCAACCCACAACCCTCTTCCACTGCCTCCCACCCAACTTTCTACCTTCCCTTCAATCTTTTCCACACCCCAAGTCAAGAGGATCAACAAATTATTAAGGCCACATTCACTAATCCGTAAGGAATAGAGGGAATAAGAAATAATAAATAAGAAGGTTAGGAATCCCCTTGATGTGTATCTAATTCGTGGGGATGCTAATCCCTTTCATGCGTATCTAATTCGCGGGGATGCCTTTCACTTTCACATTCCCTTTCCTCTCCATTATGGAGATTAGTAGACATGCCCTTCCAATTAACCATTTCTCCACTCGATCATTTTCATCAATTATAACCATGTTATAGATAATAAGTTAATGGCCATGTACTTATTCCTAACCCTGAAATAAATAACTGAGAAGATAAATATTATAACTTTTATGTAATCCCATAACCATTTCTTAAAAAATAATAAAAATAAAAATAAAAATAAAAATCATGATCATGACCATACATTCAAACATTTACTTTCAACTCTTTCTTTATTACCCAGAAACAATGCCAATACAAACACAATCACAATCCAAAAGAATTTCATTTCTTTAAATCAAACATAAACGTGAATACTCACAGCAAAACCCAGTTTCCATCAAGAAGCTCCGGAGCCGACGTCGGCGCCGACGTTGGATTTGCAGCTTCCAATTGATTCACCAACTCCAAAATCTCCGCTCTCTCCCCCAAGCTAGCCCGAAACCCCAACTCAGTTCCGTACACAGTATCCACCAAGCACCTCTTGAGCTCCGCAAGCTTATCATCCACCGCCACCACCTCCTCCTCCTCCGCAAGCTTAGCTACACCGCCATTATCGATTCCCACAAAGCCATCTCCTCCCCACTCGTCCTCATCCTTGGGAGGATCCGAGTCCGCAAGCTTCGTGGACGAAGAAGGCTCCGGCTCCGGCTCTGGCTCGGCCTCCTCGCCCCACTCGTCGGTGACCTTGGGTGGCGGTCCGGCGAGCTCATCGCCGGAGCCTGGAACGGGGTCGGAGTTCTCGTCGGAGAGAGATGAGCGTAAGCGGAGGGAGCGGAGTCCGGGAGTTGGGGTTCTGGGTTTTGGGAAAGAGAGAGAAGAAGAAGGGGTTGGAGAGAGAAAGGAGCGCAGTGGAAATGGGTTACTAGGGTTTGTGGAGAAGAGGGGAGAAGAGTGAGGGTAAGTGAATAGGAGAGCCATTGTTTTTTTCTTACTTACTTCGTCTTCTCCTACGGCTTTCGGGTCTCTGCGCTCTGTAACGTCGTCTCGTCTGTTTGTGTGGAACTTAATTTTCAAGCTTGGGGAAAATCTTTTGGTTTTGCGCTGTGGGAAATATTTGTGTTACGTTTTTTCTTTCCTTTTTTTGTGTTCGAGCAAAATTTTAACTTTTTTTCTTTCACAAAAATTAGAGAATGACAGTGTTGTACTTGAGCTATGTTTATCTTTTTTTTCTTTTTAAATAAAATGAACGAATTTGTTATTATAAGAAGGTGGTATTTTTATAACAACAAATTTTATTAGAAAAAGGAGATTCTTTTAATTAAATTAGTTCATCCTCTAATTTTAAAACAAATTTAGTTAAATTATATATTATTTATCAACTTTACGGTACAAATATTAACTAAAATACGAACAATAAATTAAATACATCTAACAATATAATATAATATCAAACTCTGAATGACAAATAATACTTCTATTAAGAGTTTTATCATTATCAATGTATCCAACTCTAGTACCTAGCCCATGAGAGAGAAATACTCATTGTTTTGGCCTTTGTCATATTTAGGATAAGGTAAGGGTGTAAATCGGACCGCCCAAATTCAGTCTAAATTAAAACTTTCGGTTCAGGCAAGCTCGAACTCAAGCTTTTGGGCTTTAAGAAAATTTCAAGTTGGATCAGACCGAATATAGGTCAGTAAAAATCATACCCAAAGACCAACCTTAAAAACTTTGGGCTCTAATATAAAATCGGGTTTCGGACTTTATATTTGGACGGAGTTTAATCTTCGAATTTTTGGACCCCAAATTAATATATATATATATATATATTAGAATAAAGAAATAGTGAAAGAATTTTTTTAGCATAATTATAAAACAATACTTATACATTAATTTTTAAAAATGGGCTTTTTAAAAAAAAATAATTATATTTTTTGAGTTTCGAGCTTTTAAAATCAGGCTTTAGGTTAAGATTTCAAGTTCGAACTTCAAGCTGAGTTTCAGGCCGGATTCATGCAAAAATTACTAAGCCCAAACCCAACCCTAAAAATAATTAGGTTCGAGCCGAGTTCAGACTATATTGAATTCAGGTCGAGTTCAAATCAAGCTTTTTTCGAGTTAACCCGTTGAGTTTTGAGCTCTCAAGCTTTTTTTATAGCCTAGGATAAGAGCACCATCCACTTTCTTGGAAAGGGATGCAATAACTTCACCTTTGATATTTTCGTATAAGAACACCAAAACCACCTTTGATATTTTCGTATAAGAACACCAAAACTTACTGTGCATATGTCCTTATTAATTGTCACATTAATGTTTAATATGAAGCTGCTTTTTGAAAGGGGAGATTAACAAGCCTCTTGTCGTCATACGTCCAACATAGAATTATCAGTATTGAAACAAGTTTTCGTTTGATTAGTATCATCAATATAATTAGTAGTCCAACTAATAAGGGCATTTAACTTTAGAGCTATGGATCCTCTTATTTCTTTCAAACCAGATACTCCATGGCAAGCAAAAAAATAATAATATTTATTCAAGTTCATTTTTAATATTTAGTCAACACAAATATATTGTTTAATCTCATGGTATCATACGCAAAATTTAATTTTTTTATTATTTTTATTTTTATCTTTTATTTCTTTAAATAACCTAAAAAATTTTAATATTTTATATCAAATGTCCTATAATAATTTATCTAATGGTGGCTCTATTGTCATCCCTCTTTTTTCTCTCCCTATCTATTTTTTATATAACTTTTTTATACAAAAATACCTTTATATGGGATTATATAAATGTATATGTACAAATTAAATAAATAACTCTTCCTTTTTATACCCCTCAAATCCACCTCCTTAAAAACAGCCATTATTTATGCAAATTAATGGGATCAAAATCTTGATGTTGATAAACCTAGAAACAAAAAAGATAGATATCAATTATAAGTAACATATTGCAATTAACTTGGAAAAAGAATCGAGTACAATCTTTTTTTTTATATGAAAAACAAAAGAAATATATTATTTGTGACTAAATTGATTAGAACATTTACCTTGTTGTATCAACATTTTATTCTTTTATTGTTTTTCATATATAGAAATATATATACACATTTTTCTACATCTATATAAGAAGTTTTTGACCATTTTTTTAAAAAATTTTTGGTTGTCAGTTTTCTCTTAATGCCAATAGAGTGTGTAGAACTTTGGAAAGACTATATAACTAGGTAGATTTACTTCCTAAATCAAGATCTCAACTCCCATAAGTGATACATCTTGAGAGGTACATTCTATAGAGACAACCAATCTTGAAGAAAAAGATCAAAATGAAACAGAAGTAAATAAAAATAAGATATAGACTTTTAAAAAATAAATATAAGTGGAAAAGTAATAAATGGGTGAAAAAAGAAATTTTTTATTTTTATTTTTCTTGATGACTAGTTTTGGAATCAATTAATATTTAGAAGGGTGAGAAAAGAAAATATTGAAATTTTAAATTTCAAGAAAGGTGTCTTTAGAAGAGGGATGGGGAGAGAAAAGAGAGGAGTGGCAATAGAGCCAACCTTTATCTAATATACAAAAGTCTAATAGGATAAATAAAAGATTCATTATTTTCTATTAGCATTAAATATCATTATATAAATGTCCTATAGTACTTAAGCTATGTTTGGTAGGGAGGAATCATGAGAGAAAATAGAAAATAAGGAAAGAAAAATAGAAAGAAGCAAAAATGAGTACGATGAAAAAAAATAATTTTTTTTTAAAAAAATAGGGCTTAACTAATGACCATCACTCACTGCGAATAAAGAAAAATAATTTAAGCAAAAAAAAAAATTCTTTTTCATAATTGTTTGGTATATAAAGAAAAAAAAATTATTTTAAAATGATCATTTTTCTCTCTTTATTGAGATTTTAAAATTAGTGTGTAATAGTATTTTAGTAAATTTTATTCCACCTATTAATTAAATAATTTCCCTTTCAATTTTTTTCCCATTTTGGTTGAGAACTTCTTTTTTTGAGTCCCCTAGTTTTTTTCTTCCATTTTTTCTCTTTCTTTCCATTTTTCTTCTCACTAAATAATTTTTTTTCTTCATATTCTTTCAACTTTTCTCTCAAACCCTCTCTTTCCTCTCATTTTCCCTCTTATTAAACATAGGGGTATATTTTTATTTCTTTTTTCTTCTTGCATCATTTAACATTTTAAATATGATCGAAAAAAATATTTGTTTCTTCACTTGAGTTTATTTTCTAACAGCCGCTAAAATTAGTAGTGTATATCAAGATTGCTTAACCGATAAATCAAAAATTTCGTACTTCTTTAATTTAGTTTTGGTCTTAAACTTGTTAAAGCCGTTGAAACCAAAGCAAATCACAGTACATTGTTATTGCTTTTTCCGCTTTTGTGTTAAACGTATTTAATTGATGATTAGCTACACATATTTATGTATGCAATCAAATATGTGATACTTCTTTTATTAGGTATCTATAAAATTTGTTCGACAGAGAATTTGTCGTATATGTCCGTGTATTTTCATACTGGTACTAATAAATGACCACATTTACCATGTTTATTTTTTTCATAAGTAAATGTCTATTTGTTATTCTTTTTTGCTCATTTTATTGTTCTTAACAACTATTAATGGGAACTCACCATTAAGTAGTGCATTCGGTTTTTTTTCGTAGTGCATTAAGCTATTTATTTAGTATATTTTCATATGTACCATGTTGTTATCTTAATTTTTAGTAGATATATTTTCGGTTATGATATATCTTTTTATGAGATTGGTATGTCTAGTCATGATTTTAATAAAAAAGAATATGTATTTTGCAAATTGAGTCTTTAAGTATGGTATATATCCTTTCAGTCGTAACAGATACATTTAGTTTAGTATATCTAGCTCTCAAAATGACGCATTATAGTGGAATTAGTAATAAGCTTAGAGAAAGAAGAAGAAGATGGAGTTGTAGAGAGAAAGGAGGGTAATGGAAATGGCTAACTTTGGTATGTGGAGAAGAAGGAAAGGAAGAGTGAGGAGAAGTCTAACATGAGAGCTTTTTTTTTTTTCTTTTTTTTTTTTAAAATAATTTAGGAATTTTGAAATCCTAAATGTGAATTTGGACTGGCAATTTTCTACGTAACACGATAATACAACTCAAAAACGACACGAAATAAACGAGTCTGTGTCATCCATTTAATTTTCGTGTCAATTTCGAGTTGACATATACAACACGTACAATGAACACGTGAGTTTTGGGTCATCTGGCTTAACTCAAAAATGACTCATTTAATTAAATGGATCGTTTTTGTAACGTGTTAATATGACACTAATACGACACATTTATTGATATTTTAATATTTTAAATATGATTTGGATTCATTATAAATATATTTACATGTGTAAAATTGAATTAATCAGTGCATAATCCTGTTAAATTAGAGTAATTGTGTCAATTTTGAATAATTGTGTCAAATAGGTGTCACAATATGACACATTACATATTTATTAAACATGTTACATGTGTCGTATCGTGTTATATTTATATTAAATGTGTCGTATTCGAGTTTAAATTTTTGATACGTTTTTTAATCGTGTCGTATCCTAGTTGAAATATTATCATGTTATGTCGTAATTATAACGACTCAGATACGACACGATAATATAAATTATCATTATAGATGATATAACTCTGATTAGTTTGCAAACGTGGCATATAGCTAAGTTTTAGCTTAATTGGTAACTCTATCATTGGAATGTTTGAAGTTTGGACTTCTTGCCAACAAAAAAAAAAAAAAAGAAAGAAAAGAAAAGAAAAGCCATGTCCTGAAAAATTGAAAAATTCTGAATAGATTGAACTTTTGAGAAATTTAGGCTTAATATCGATTTTTAAAACTTATTTTAATAAATACATGTTTTTAATTTTTCTTTCAAAAATATCTGTTTTTATGATCCACATTTCATATAGAAAATATGATCGGTCTCACATCTATAATGTAAATTTTATCCATGAGGTACACATTTTATATATAAAATATGAACGGTGTACATTTATAATGTAAATTTTTATTATAGTTTGCATTTTTCATAATAAATTTGACCCCTAATATATATTTTAAAATGTATGCTAATTTTTAGTATAATTTTTATTCATGAAATATAGATCAAAGTATACATTTTCTGTATTAAATATATATCGTAGTCTATATTTCGTATGTAAAATAGTAAAATAGGTATTTATGAAATAAAAATAAAACAAAAAAAGAAATTTATAGAAATATGGTTTTGAAAACGGGTATTTATGAACTTTTCCTTGAATTTTTTTAAAAATTTTGAATTCATTTAGAATTATATCATTTTTAAAAATTCATTTAGAAAATAACACTTCTGAAAAAAGTAGTTAGAAAAATGTCACTTTTTCATCCAAAGCTATTTGAGATAGCAATTTGAGATAACTAGACTTGTTTACCTCAAGTAACTTAACTTGTCTGATTACCTTCAGTAAATATCTTATCAATTTGTTAAAAATGGTATTTTTCTAAATCAGATTTTTCAAAAAATTTCAAAATTCAGAATTTTTGAATTTTCTTTTTGAAATTTTACCATATAAAACCAAAATTTTCCTTGAAGTTTTAAATTCCTGACGAGATAGCGAATGCGAATCTATGAAAGTTATCTATCAACAATCTGATTCCCTATTTACAAAGGTTCAGTTTCTGACCTTCGTAATATTCATGCAAAACAAATTGTGCGTATCAACATCTCGCCTATGTAAATATTTTTACAAAACAAACTGATTTCAACAATCAGATTCACTATTTACTTTTCCCAAAGGCCTAGTTAGATAAAACAGCGCCAACAGAAGAACGTTTTTACTTGTCCATATGCGCTCTTAGCTCCATCACAATTCACATTTGGTTTTGCAATAATCTCTTAACGACCAGGGGTGCAACAATTAAACATATCTTTATATTTTTAATATCACATAAAGATTAACTCCACATAAATTGTCAGAAGACATAATGGTCATGTTGACTGTGTACAGAACGACATTAAACGATAAGGAAGCAATTCTTCAGCAGTTTACGTCTCCAGTACATCACAAATCATAATGTTGAGTAAACTCCTAATCTCCCACAACTAAAATCACAACAGCAATGAACCATTTCCCATTCAGCAGATGATATGTGAAGAAGGTCGAAACCAAGTGCATGAATGAAGACACAAAAGTACCTCATTTAGATGTTAAAAATGCATACAATCTAGATCTTCCGACAAAAAAAGACAGAAAAATAGATCACATTAGGCTTTCTTCCTTTTGGTTTTGAGCATCACTGATCCAATGAATATGGATAAGAAGCAGAGGAGCACCACACCAGCAAATACAGGTATTAATATGGCATATTCTTGAGGTAGGAAGTACTGTTGGATGAAATGATCACTGTCAACAAACGGCTGAAACATAAAATACAAGACAAAACTCAAAAGCAAATTAAGAAATCTAAGGAGCAAGGATGCTACTTTTTTACTCCAAGAGCCATTGGATACGAGATTTAGTAATTTACATACGAAAGAAAGTAAACTAAGTAACTAACCAGAATGATGACCCAAAATGTATAATAAGTGAAAATAGAGAGACTGATTAGCGATAATAAGAATCCGACCGCCTTGTCTGCCAATTCCATTCTGATATTCCTTGCTTTAAAGCCTGTTAATACAAAGGGGATTTCAACAAGATTTCCTATAGACTGTCAAACACGTGAATAATTATTTACAAGTAAATACTGAGTGTCACAAATTAGGATTGGATAATCAGCATATATAGGATTTGAAACACACCAAACCCAAGCAACCAAAGCATTCGCATGAATCTAAAGTTTCAGTTATAACAATATGAATGAAAGGCCCTTAGCATCAAAAAGAACAGGGATATCAGTTGCAAAACAGTAAAGGGGGAAACAGAAGGAGGGCTGTAGACAATAACCACAAGCTCACACTTACAGAAAGTGTCAAAGATAATTCCTAAGAACTACTACTGACCCAGTAAGCTTTTGGCCTTCAAGCATCTACCAGAATTATGCAATCTTTCAAAAGTTCAATACCGCTTTCTTGGACATGTGATCGATGTCTAAATGCACATGGCCAAATGCAGAGGGACAAAAGCCTATCCACGGTCCACTAAGTTTGCAAGTAACAATTCTCTCAATTAAGGGCATGTTTACTAATCCGTAATGGAGAGGAAAGGGATTCCGTAAACACATGAAAGAGAATCATAGCCTTCCCCACTCACTGTTTCTTATTCCTTTCCGTTCCCTTTCTCCTCCATTCCCTTTCCATTCATTCCCTTTATGGACTAGTAAACGTGGCCTAAGTTTCTAAAAGGACTTGAGCATCAAACTCCTGATTTCCCCGCCTTCTCCTTTCCGGGCATAAAACTACCCAACTTGCTAAAGTTCATACATCTGCCACAGAACAAATGAAACCTTAAAACTAATCCAAAAAACATCCAAAGGACAAATTTTAAATTTCATGTGCTTCGAGTTTTTGAAAGGCAGGGAAACAAATACCAAAAAAAAAGAAAAATCTATTTCTACCAAAACTAAAAGCTTCATAATCTCTTTTCACCATTAAAAGCTTCCCATGAACTCCCTCAACTTCTCTTTTGTCTTTTTCCCCTTTAAATTTCAAAAAAATAAAACCAAAATTATACGTACTAATTTACCAAAATCCAAACTTTCTTCATGGTCAACGAAGATTTCAATCAAAATTGTAACTAATGCTAATAATTAAAGCACTAATGAGACATAACACTAATGAGACGGGAAAAAAAAAAAATCCCAGAACTCTGAATGCACAAGAAAATGTAAGCCTTCAACCATTATAGCCATAGATATATAGAAATTAGGTTGTTACTGATTGAATCGGATATTTGATTTATTCAACTCTTAATAAAAAAAAAACCCTCTTTTCTCGAATGCAAGGACTTGAAATTTGCAGTATAAGAAAATCAATAATTTAGAGAGAAATTAAACAAAAATAAAAAGAACAAAGAGTTATTCACCTTTATTGGATCAATATCAAAGCTGTGGGGTTTTCTCTTCTCGCTCTGGTTGAACTGAATCAGAGGGAAAAGTAGAGAAATCGAAGAAAGGAAAGATGGGTTTACTGCTCAATGCATGCTCTTTTACTAAAATACCCTAAAAATGAGTGTGAAAAAAAAAAACAATATATTTTTGTATTTTTATATTTTGTTCAAATTTTCTATTATATTTAAGTTATTACTAAATATTAAGCTTTAGATTTAAATAAAATAATTAATTAATTAAAATATTTTTTAAGAAATTAAAAATAAATTATATAAAAATTAATCTGAGAATAAATTTATTAAATTATTTTATTGAATTAATTATTCTAAATTATTATCAAAATATCAATTTATAACAAATATTAAATTTAACAATCCAATTAATAATATACAAACTATCAAAATATAAAATATAAAAATAATATTATCTCTCGTCGTTATTTTTTGGAGCCAAATAACAAAAGTAAATAACCTCTCGACTACCAAATACCATCGTTATCAAGAATATTTCAGAAAGCTGAGCAATATTTTAAATTTGAAAGGACATGGCAAAGTGAATTACAAAGTTACGAACGTTGCATGATGAAGAGTCTCTCGACAAAGCTCAAACGTACGTTGTGTTGTTCTCCTATCCCACGTCAAAAAATAAAAATTAAAATTAAAATTAAAATTTTAAAAAAAAACAAAAAAAAAAAAAGGAAAAAGCCCAAAGAGCTTGAATGTACGTCTGACATTTCATCAACCACCTAAAAGGCCCTTGGTTTTGTCACGAGCATTCCCCATTTTCTTTCAAAACTTATAGATACAAAACCTTAACAAATAAAAAGGATAAAAGTTATTTGTAATATTAATCAGTGAAACAAAATTTTGACTAAATATTTTATCCATTGCTCCATCCCACACCCCCAATAGTCGCACAAATAATGGCGTTAAAATCGAATTCTCACAAGAGTGCACATCAATTAGTTAACCGCATGAATAGCATAACAATATAAATAACAATTAATGTTGTCAAAAACAATAATTGAATAAAGCTTAAAGCTTCACCATCTGGATGATTTCAAACAAGTATTGCTATTTGTACGTGAGAGAGAATAGACTTACGTACGTAGCACGTTCATGTTCAACTTCTAGAAGAAGATAAGGTGTACTGCTCGAAATTCTCACGAATGCATCTTGTTAATAGTAAATATTCTTGCATTTCATTTGACTAATTTCAGGTCTATTTTTGAAGATAAAATACTGACTAAGTATATATTATGAGAATGAAAATTTATTAAGTGACTAAATACAATTTCCAATATATTTGTGCAGTAAATGATCGATTTTCGGATCCAAAAAAGAAATTGGTGTGCTTATGGTTAATATATTTGTACTGATTTATACACATGATTTAATTTATGTATTTATGAATATGTACAATAAGCATTTTTTTTTTTCCCGAACCGCTTTGAAAAGCTAAAAATCGCATGTACAGGCCAAATTCAAGGGAGCAAGTGATTTTGATGGTTATGAGGAGATGGAAGGAACAAGTGACGACAAGATGACAGAGAGAAATAAATACTCTTCCTGTTTGCTGCATATCTTGCTACTAACACAGCCGTTTTGAAACTCTCCCTTAATTTTATTATTGTTTTCATTGTTCAGAATTTATACTTTTAAACTCTGACCTTGTTTTTCTTCTTCTTCTTCTTTTTTTTTTAACAACAATCATTTTTCTCTTTTAAATTGTTTGTTTTTGCAACGAGTTTTACAATTTAAACACCAAACATCTATAAGGGTATCAGGATAAACCAAGGGCTTCAATTTGGGTCTAATTAAAAATGGTATAGATTTTGAAACAATTTTATATGTGAAGGTTAAAATTGATAATAACCGAAACTGAACAACCAACGCCGAAATAAAATGCAGTTTGTTGTTATCAACCCTATATGTAAATTTGTATTGCTGAAAAACTCTGTACGCATATATAGATTACCACAATTCCTTGTCGTATGTGATTATAAAACAAACAGCTCCCTAAGACTGCCATTACTATCAATTAACAAAACAAAATCACTACATTTTCAACTACAAGTCGTCCCCCTTTAAGAAAACAATAAAAAGAAACACGTGTACATGTTTAATCCGAAATGTCTCCTTTTCTTCCCCTAAAGCAAAAGCTTCTCAAGAACTTCATAAGAGAAATATACGTTCTCTTTAAAACAAGAAAGAGACTGACCAATCAGCTTCAAAGAATCCACTGCATTGTATCCAAGAGCACATCCCAAAACTTATTATAGTATGATCTTAAACCACCAAGAAACAGAACACAAGAAAACGTCTTTCACAATCAGTTCTGATGCATCCATTGCATTATATCCTTTCGAATAACTCCCTCGAATCCACCTTTGTTGTAGTTTGATCTTAATCCTCCAGGAACTTTGACACACAACTGCCTGTACTGGGTCACTCGCATCATGGTTATGCTGGCAAAGGGTTTAGGCAGCACATTTTTGTATGCAGTAAATAAATGCCTATCAGAGTCCCGATTTCTGGATGTTTGGATGTTCCCTGGAGTTTTGAGATGGTTGGAGTTTGTTTCCTGCTTTGTCATGCTCAGGCTTGTGCTGGCACCTGGGGAGGGTTTTTCAGGTGGACCCCGGATCTGAGCTGATGGTTTCATTCGATCAAGCCATCGTAAAATCCAGTTTCCAAGATTGCGACCAACTTCTATGTCTCTTTGCTGTATGTTGTAGTGAACCTTGAGTGCCACGTCAAATACAGCACGAGTTCGTCTAAAAATAAACGTCAAAGAAACATATAATTATGGCTGCAGCAGTCATAAACCCTCAGCAGTATCTAGAAACAGTACTTAACACTCCCCAAAACCCCATCTTTTTATTCAGTGAGTATAGTCTTCAAACCATGCTGCTGAGAACATGCAACCCCATAGGTTTTGTACTTCAAATACGTTTTAATGAGCAAGAAATTTGTGCAAAAAAAGACCACACACACAACAGATCCTTGCAGGAATGGCCTATGCATAAACACTTCCTGAAATGAAAATATGCCTAGAATATATCTATTTTAGCTGACAAGGGGCATGTCTGGGAAAACTATCACTTATTTCAATAGCAAGGTGTACCAATAGGCAATTTCTCAAATGACAAAGAAAAGCACTAACTTCAACTTCAATTCCAGTACTTAAGATTTAGAAACTGAAGATCAACTGTTATTGCAACTAATTTAAGTACGAACTTGAGAGAGAATAAATTATAATGAACAAGTATTTAAGAGATGACTTAACAGACATAAAAGCTATAAAATAAAAAAATAATAATAACAGCACAAAAGTATATAAGAACAGCACAGAGAAGACAGATTACATATCGATACACTTAGCCTGCAAAAATTTTCCCAGTATATGCATGAGTAGCAAGTAAGCCAGATTTCCTGTTCGTACAGACTTTGGATTGAACTAATAAGACATGTAGTCTTCCAATCTTTAGTATTGGTTATTGATATTATTCTGGAACTTTGTGTAACTTAATTCACCTTAAAAGACAGAACCTCAGTGCATCAACTCTACGATAATTACACCAACCTTTGAATCAAGAAAGAAAATGAACATCCAGCCCCCACAAAACTGGATGATATTTCAAGGATTCACTATTCGCCTACTAGGACTAGTAGCTAACCAAATTATTGAATTCTCACTCCTGCAATACAGTTCCTTTTCACTGGCCATTACTTTATGACAAAGATGGCCTATAGCAAGATAATGTTTGTCACTTCAGTAGATGAACTGTTATCATTAGATACTGATTTCAAAATGTGCTGAAAAACTGAGGTAAGTCGTGCATATGGTGATACGTTTTAGACGTAAATGATGAAGGCATATGACATCAATTAGAAAGAAAACTTCATAATATTACTGAAAAGGAAAAACCCATCTCAAAGCTTGTCAGGTAGAGAGAAGTGACCATTGTTTAATCTTCGAAAAACCATTATTTTACCATAGAATTCTTTTCTCTCAATTGTGGTTTGCAATAAAAGAGCATTCTTAATAGCCTCCAAGGCTCCAACACTAGTGCAGTTATAGATTAATCTATTTGATCACCAAGCAGGTAAAACTAATCCAACCCCATCAACTTTACCAGTCACTAAAATTGGTGGGCAATAAGGTAACATTGTCATCAGTTGATTGTTATTAAACGTAACCCGGTAGAAAGTAAATCTTATATCTTGCCCAATTTCTAAAAATAAAATAAAATGATGACCTGATTTGCTACAACCATTTTTTCCTCTCAAATTACCTGCTTGGTTGATGTTTTTTTCCTTGTTTTTTTTTTTTTTTCGGGGAACATTAAAATACAAACCTAAAAGCCATTCCAATCCCAAAATAAGCTTCTACCAACTAAATGACTCTTAAGACAAAAAGCCCATTATATTTCAATCTGAACAAAAGTAAGGAGCAGTCTCTTTCAGTGTGAATCCAGCCAAAAGAAACTAAAAATTAGCCTGTGAACGCATACATACATATTAATCGAGTTTGTGATCACAGAACGAGTATATCGATCTGTATCAACCATTTTCATTGTACAGCAACAACCAAAATGCATAACACTAAAACTAGGAAGGAAAAATCGAACCAAAAAAAACAATACATGTTGAGAAATGAAGAAACAGAAGACGTACCTTCTCACAAATTGACGAATCTTGGGATGCTTAGGACTAACGAGGCGACGCTGAATCTTGAGAGCCAGTCTATACGTACGCTTCAGACCCAAGAAGTAGGCCGTCCCCAATGTGATCTCCCATAGAACCATATTCTTTTTATCTCTCTAAACTTTGTGCCTTGAAAGTGTTTGTGTTTTGGTCTCTGAGAAAATCGAGTGTTTGGTTTGTTTAATCCAAAAGTTCCTCTCGTTTCGTTTCCAGCAAGGGAAACAAATTGTTCATTTCTTTTTCTTTCCCGTTTGGACTTTGGAGTTTTGGAGGCGCCATAAATAAATTTCCTCCCACAGCCGCGCAAGCGGTGACGTCGTTTTTGTCTTGTCAGTGTCACCGATCACAGGAGGATCTCAACCCTTGTTTTTTCAGTTAAGTTGATTCTGAACCGTACGTCTTACTTTATATTTAGGATTAACCACGTAATAACACCCTCATTTTTAATTTATTAGACAAAAAGTACCTTCATTTTTTAAATTCGGCAAATTATTGTTCTCATATTTATGAGTTTTGTAAATTAATACTCTAATATTTATAATTTATGCAAATTAATACCTTAATTTTTATTTTTTTATATTTTTATATTATGAATAAATTAAAAAATACAAACACTTCTCATTAATTTATTAAAATGTTTAGATATCAGCATATTATTGAAAGTTATTTTATTACTACTTTTTTTTTGATTAATTGCTAAAAAACACAAAAACAAAAATTTTACCTCTCATTTGTTTTTACAATTAATTGTTTTCATCTCTCTAATTTTTTTTACTTTTTTTTTAAATAAAAAGTGAAATAAACTAACTATAAACATTTTTTAGAAATTTTATTATTATTTAATAAGTTGTAATTAAGTTGATGCTACCATTTTTTATTATTAAAATTAATTCATTAGGCATAAAGATTATAAATTTATAGGAATGTCAAACGTTAGAGTATTGATTTGTAAGAATTTAAATTATTAAGATATTAATTCGAAGAATTTAAAATGATAGTATTATTTGGCAAAAATTTAAAAATAAAGATATTATTTTACAAAAATTTAAAAATAATATTATTATTTTATATACATTTAAAATTCATAATTTTTTTTTTTAACAAAAGAAAAAAGTTAAAAACAAGATATTTTAATATTATTATCCTTAGGTTTATGTAGACACTCCGAAGTTTTTAATTGGACCGAGCCTAGGCATTTTAAGCCCAGTTTTAAATAAGAACAATATTCTAGTTCTATTTGAGCAAGGGAGTTAGTTATCTCATGGACCCGTACCGCTAAGTCAAAAAGTTTGTTCGAATACTTAATCTCCACTTCTCGAGATCTTTAATGCGATTTCATTATGATTTTTTTTTTTTCAATTATGGAGGAATGTTGCCCCTAAAGTGAAAATGTCATAAAATGACCATTTAAGACTAACTCAAGTGATTGGGTGGGTGACACGTTTTATTACACCGCATTATTCCAATTTTTTCCACAGTAACTTCAAATGAAGAAATTGATACTCACTCTTGAGCAATCTATTACCGCATATTAAACAAAGGCTTCTAGTATTCCAGGCAGCCAAACACATTTTCCAGTAACAGTCCATAACCATACTTGCTTTCCTTTTCCATCTTCACATCCTGTCATATTAAATGAATTATATACCATGAATTTTGGGGGGGTGGGAAATGCTTAAACACCACAGCATCAAGAAACATCCCCAAGAAATATTAGATCACAGATCTTTTCCTCCATAGGGGTGATATCTTGAGACTGACCATGAAGCTGACGTCTCTTCTTTTCCTTCCTAAAATATTCAAGTTCACTAACTCTTTTACCACTTCTTGAAAGACCAGCTAATATTACAGTGTATGTGCCCAAGGAAGGACGAACTCTATACCTCTGCATGGTTTTGAAAACCTCGAGTCCTTTATCAAAATTACCAACAGAGAAGTAAACTCCAATCAGAGCAGTGTAAGTTGCAGTGCACTTGTGATCAACGGGCAATAAATTAAAAATTTTAGCAGCACATTTCGGCTTTCCAGCACTCCCAAGCTTTTGTATAACTACTGAAGCAAGGTATATTCCAACAGAATGTCCAGCCTTGATCATTTCCTCAACAACTTTTACCAACTTTGGACACATATTAGATCTGATCAAAGCTCCTATCAAGGCTAGATATGAGTTCCTTGTAATGATTGTGCCGTTTTTCATGCTGTATTCGAAGGCCAACAAAGCGCCCTCAGGCCTGCAATGATTGGAATTTACCTCAATGATGGTTGAGATGAGTTCGGAACCCAGTTGGGTAATTTTATCAGCAATTTGAGCAAGTAAGCTATCAACAGCGATAAGATTTCCCTTTTTCAAGAGAATCAGTACAAGTCCCTCGTCTATGGTAGAATGGATGTCAGCAGCTATTGTTCTACCTGAATCTTTACAGACAAATTCGAGGGTACAATGTGGATTAGCTTGCCTGAGAAGGAGATCACTCTCACCAGCAACTTTTAAAGCTTGGTATGCTTCGACAAAAACAGGATAGCGAAGAACAATATGGTTTTCTTTCATGTATTGGAGGATTTGGGACATAGCCCATGTCTCCCCTGATTTGCTCAATTTCTCAACCAAAATATTGCATGCAGCTTTGTCTGGCGGTTCTCCAGCTTCTTGCATTTTAGAAAAAATCTCAAAGGCTTCGTTGAATTTTCCTGATAATCATCACAGGTAAATCAGAAATTGATAACAGTTGAAACAAATATGAAGACATTGATGTTCGAAACTAGGAATTTGTAAGATAACAAGACGAAGGGAGGAAAAAAATTCTGAAGCTAGTTTCACAAGATACAATTTCATCATTCATCGAATATTTTATTGTTTTACAATCAGAGGAAAACACACGCTTGCGTGCAGACCCCATTGATATTGTGATACTTACCCATGGTATCAACAGTAGGTTAATTACCATCACATTGTTACTGGGGTAGTAGAATCCAACTACAAGATAATCTATTGAGGTAACCACCACTTAGAACTATTGCCATTTGCCAATCCCACTCAACTACAAATCGAATGGGAACAGAACGGGTCCATGGCACCAAATGGTCCCTGAACTATCCAACTTGAGGCAATTTGATCCACTAACTTCTAATTTTGACAATTAAGCACAAAAATATTCTGATTTGAAGCAATCTGACTTATGTTCTATCTAAATTGCAATATTCTATCTAAATTGCAATATTCTATCAAATTTCCAAATAGAAGACACACAAGAGGAGCACATGGTAGCATCTAAAAGGACATTTGACGAGTAAACTAAACAAAAGAATTTTGATAGAAGAAAAGAGGTATCTGCACTTTTTAGAGTCTTTTGGAGCTACAAATTTGAAAAAAAAAAAATTATGTGATTTTTCGTTTTATACTCAAAATTCTCAAACTTCCCTCAAATACACTTTTAGATGCTACTACGTGCTCTCCACGCGTTTTTTCCGTTAGAAATTTAGACAGCATGTTGCAATTCAGACATATTAGGGACCAAACTACTTCAAATTAGAAAGTTCAAAGACTTAATTGCCAAATTTAGAACTTCGAGGACCAAATTGTCTCAAGTTGAATAGTTTAGGGACCACATGTGCCATTAACTTGGAATAGAAATAAGTAGTAAAAATTTAAAGATTATGCTTCTCTTGTTTTCTTGTTAGTGCTAAACATTAAAAGAAAATTGTCATCGTTGACACTGACTACAAATCATTTATAATGAACTTTACACATTTTCTAAAAGAAAACCATTGGGATCAACAACAACCATGGAGTAACAGCTTTAACCTAGAGAAATACGATTTATACAATATGACATTGTATGCGGGAATTTACAGTTTAGTGTGGAATTAGTTTCAATACTTAAAATGAACTTGTTGCTTGAAGGTTAAGTATAAAACCTGCAAATTAATCATTATTACATCAAATTTTCTATTTTTTTAAAATTTATTTTAGGGAAGAACCATAAAAATGCAGCCTTAATAAATTACAAGATAGAACCACCACATCCAAACCCCAAAGACATCAACAAGCCATCAACAAAACTGAAAGAGTAGTTTTGACAACACAAGAAAGAAGCAACACGAGGAAAAAAGCATACAGAAGCTTGCACTCACCTGACCCAATAAGGTATTCCATTAAAACAGTGTAAGTATAGCGATTAGGAGAAAGCCTTGATTGAAGCATTTCCTTGTAAAGATCAGTCGCTTCCTTCACTTTATTATTATTGAACAGAACCTTCATATAGGCCGTGTATGAAACAACAGTTGGACTGCAACCATTAGTTCTCATCTCTTTCCATACTTTCATTGCCCCATCAACATCTCCAGAACTGGAAGTCCAGTGCATTAATGAAGTATAAGTAACGGCATCAATATTTATTTCCTTCTCTTGCATTTGCTTAAAAACATAGTTCATTGATGAGACCCTTCCAGCCTCTCCAAAAATATCGAGCATTGTTGTATAAGTGAATTGATCATGCTTGAACTCTTTTAGTCCAGCAGCCCAGTTGAAAAATAACCAAGCTTTCTCCAATGGGGGATGGGTTTTCAAAACTTGATTAACTGTGTACGAATCCCATCTTATAGGGAGACTCTGAAGCTGGTCTTGAGCAGAATCCCATGTTGAATATTTTAAAATTTTATATATTTTTCCGACAGTATCCCGCATGTAAGTTTTGGGGTTTACATCTTCGTCTATTAGTTTGAGATATTGCCTACTGTTCCTCTGCTGAAATCTTCCTCTGGATCTATTTTGTTTAAATTGGTGAACCGAGTGCACAAATTTAGAAGAAATCTTCAAGTAACTATGACAACAAGCAGCAGGATAACTCGGAACTGGCAAAGAATTCCATGAAAAGCATAAAGCCTGTGCAGAGAATTAATAATTTTAGACTACATTGCTATGTATATCACCACGAATAGGCAATAAAGCAGCACCTAAAGCATTATAAACATAGACACGTGAATAAATATGTTGCAACGTTAAACCAACATTTTATTATTAAAACATACAATACAAGAGCTCAAACTGGATGTATATTATTATTCGTTAAGATTTAGTTGACACTACTTGTTAAGCTATTAGTTAGTTATAGCCCTAGTATCTTGTAGATCACGAACAAGTCGTAATATTTTCAGTGCCATATAAGAAACACTTGCAAATGAATACAGGATTGTTACAGAGACAGCTACTTCGTGTTTCTGATAGTAGATTACTAACCATCACGTTAAAGGTCAACAGTCAACATCATGAGGCCATATGGTTGAAAACCAAAGGGAGAAACATATCTTATCAGCACGACTCTACTTAACAAGTATAAGTCTCTCCCAAAGCCTCTATGTAGCTTACCTACACAGATTTTATTTCAATTAGAAGAAACCGAATATGGATTATTTACTCTAGGCTGAGACAAATTATATCAGTGTGGTTAGAACAAGGATATAAGGATTATTTACTCTATGCTGAGACAAGTTATATTACAGTGATTAGAACAAGGATGTTGCATTATCACTGACATGAAGAAGAACAACATACTTAGATAACATTGATAGGAGATTCCAAAATTGCTTCTTTCTACACCAATAAAGATAACGCACAATCAATTAGCAGTCTCCTTCATCTTTCTACCAGCCTGATTTTTGTATCACCCCCAATTTTTTTCTAAAAGTGCTCCTCATATCTACCGGAGTTGTCTTCCATCAGAACTTTCAATTTCTTAGTTACTGACTGACAAGAAGCTCAACACCATGAGCTGTTTCATTGTTTATCCGCTAGTTCAAAGCTACCGCTATTGTGTTCTTCCCCTTTTAGATTCATCTTTTTCGTTTGAAAGACTCTCAGTTGCTGACACTGGGGGCTCTTTTATTCTGTGCGGGTATTTCTCTTCTCCATATGGCAATTCATAAATTTGTTATCTTGAAAAGCTACACTTATGTAAATCTATAATCTTTTGACTCAAAATTATCATATAAGTTCAAGGACTGTCATGGGTAGTCCTTTTGGCAAGATATTAATTCATGTTATTAACCTAAACTTAGTCCTCCAGTTCCTTTGAGGAACACTGAAACACCATAGCAACATTGTTTTCAAATTTTCTTTTCGAGTTCAATCACATGAAAATAAATCAAGGTCTCTAGCCTCGAGCCAATCCAGCATCAGTCGAGTTAACAGATTAACAACACATTTCACTCTATCTAATTAATAAGGGTTAAGATTTTCTTTAAAGAACTAACTGTGAACTTAATGCAAAATTACATAATAAACTTCAATTTTCTTTTAAAAATAACAACTTGTTTAATGTATAGACTTACTAGAGGAAATAAGTTTATTTGCTAAACATGGTAGGTGAGGAAAGCGAGAATCATAACAAAACAAAACATAATAACCAGGCATGTGCACCGTGACATAATTACCTTGAAGTTAGAAGTTATGTAGATGGAAGCAGAAGTTCGACACCGTCCTTTTGCTGAATAAGCTAGTATTTCCATACCAAAGACTTCTTAGCCCATAATCTAAAGCAATCAATTGATGAGTTACAACCACACAAAATAAAGAAAAGCCAAAATATTTTATTGTAAGAGACGATATAGAGATGCCCTTTCAATCGACAAATTGAAAAGTTAAGGCTTTTTTTGGTACGTTTGAAGGTGGGAGTACAGAAAAGTTGAATAACTCAAAACTTTTAAGCTTAAACAACCACACAAACATACAAAAACCAGCCAAAGCTCAAGTGAATAACACACATGCTCACACTTCATAGAGACATTTCTACAAAGATCTCCCAGGCATACAATTACATTAAACTCATTTCAAGGTAACGTTATTATCCCCCTCATATCTGCCATAAAATAGATTTAAAAGCTCCACATTATTGTTATTCATATGAATAAACATCACTATTTATACCCACATTACAAATATACGTAATATATATATATGGTTGACAATCCAGTAGGTATTTTTTTTTTTTTTACCTATGAGTAAGTATTTTTATTTAGCCGTTAAATCATCATCTAATGGTGATCCAACGGCTATAATAAAGTGCATAAAAAGATGTACATCATTAATACTTTCTCTCTTAGTTTTTAATATAAAAAATGTGCATGATAAATTTTCATTAGCCAAAATGATACTTATGCATAGGTAAAAAAAAAATACCTACTGGATTGGTGCCCTATATATGTGTATATATATATATATATATATATATATATATATAATCAGGAAGAGTAGTGTAGATTTAACTCTAAGCTTACCTTATAAGTACAGATGGAAGGGTCGGTACTCCGAAGTGTGTTGAAATCCACTTGAAAAAGCTCACCCAATACAACAAATTGGACACGTTCAGAAAACTTTTATCTTTACCCGAACTTACCATGTAACCCATTTGCCATAATAACATGGAAAAAAGTTTGGGGCGTCATCCTGATACCATGCATTTTCCATAATCCATTTCGCACGATCAGTGCACGTGACCACAGTCCACTTTTCCACGACAATACGAGATATGCTGGCCTAGGCTGTTGGAGTTTTTTTAGCTTTTGGCTTTGTTCTTGTTCTGCACTTTTCAAACCACGTGTCATTTGTCAATATCATGTTAAAATTAGAAGCACCGAGACTTGTTTTTGTTTTTAAATCAAATAAGGGATAAAATTCGATAAAACTGTTTGTGCTCCAGATTAATTTTATTATCAGCAATTTTATAAATAAAAAAAAAATGAATCAAGAAACTTGCCTTACTCATTTTAGTACACATAGATTAAGGAATTTACTCATTAAGTTGTGCTAATTACTCATAATTATCTCTGTTGGGTTGATTTTAATTCATTTTATTATCTTAGAAGATTAATTCACTGAAAACTCAGATCAAGCAACCAATAAGTGAAAGGAGAAACAAAGATTTTTTCATGGTTCAACCATGCTAAAGCATTGTCTACATTCATGGGACAAGTCGAGAAATCAAAATCAATAAGAGCAATTGGAAATACAATCAAGGTCTTACACAATTAATCTAGAGACCAGAACTCCCTTCTAGTCGCTCCCTATTATTGTTCCCTCTTTTTGCGTGATGAATGATGCGCTCACCAGCTCCCGCCAATGATGAGCTTGTTGAAATCCCTTCAACTGTAGTAGAGGCTTAAGACCCCTCTTGATCCAAGGTAGCTTGAAATCCCTTCAAACTTGAGTAGTATCCCACTAATTTGTAAATGTTGAGATCTCTCAACTCACAAGAAAGCTTGAAATCCTCTCAAGCTTTCTTGATTTCTTCAATCAATCATTCAATAATTCAGCTCAATAAACTCTACTTCTGCAGCACAGCAAGTTAAAAAACAAAGAGAAATTTCCTTAAGAAAGAGTCACTAAAGAGATAGACCAAGAACCCTAAATAGATAAAGCCCAGTGTTTCCAAAAGGTTGAAGCAAATAGAATGACCATCTCATTTTATTTATATGCTCCTTTCAGGTCACATGCTGAAAATCAGCTTTACCAAGTAATTTCTGAAAATATCGCATCAGCAAATGATAGTAAAAGTCTGATAAGACGTATGACCCAGAGTCAGTCTTGAAATTGAGTGACAAAGTTCAGAACTAAAACAATAATGTCACGAAATTCACCCAATTATCACGGCGACCAAGAATTAGACTACAAAACATAGCATCATAAGAAGTAAAACAATGATAATCAACCAAGCAATGCCACAATATCATTCAGGTTGTCAAGATAAATGAATAATGAACTTCAACACTAAGAGAACAAGAATATAAGCAATGTCATAACAGTAAGTCTGTTTGTGGTGACAAACCAAGTGCATTTTTCAAAGCAGAGTAACATCAAAAGGTTCTTTTTCACTGCATTAGCTTATGATGAATACTTTGGACCTAAATGCTTCAATTAATGCTAAATAGTAATTTTGACATAAGAAGCCAAAGAAAAAAAAAAAAAAATACCTAACAATCTCAATAACCAAACTCTTCATTATCTTCTATGTAATCTTAAATATTTAGTTTCCATGTCAATATCCATACATCTATTAATAAGGAGCATAATTATAAGAATTTGACACATGGAATTTCACTTATTTTTCTATCAATAAGATAGATTCAGTGGATGTAGCCCTTCAATTTTGTTTGATCACTCTACTTGCTTTGTTCGTTATTCTAAATATTTATTTTGTTTAACAATCTCCCTTCGAGATTTGTGATCTCATTGTTGACCAATTTTCAATGTCAACATGTATAATGTTGACCAAAGGGTCTCATCCATAAATTTTATCAAAAACTAAACTTCAATGTCATGTCACATATTTGAATTTACCTGAATACTCTAATTAAAATATCAAATTTTCTTCTCTTGAAACCATGCCCACCCTAAACTTCTTTACTAGCATTTTTCGTGAATATATATTACGATCAAAGTCAGAAGAGATGAGTTGTCACTATCAAATCTATATTTTTTTACCTCAATATTTTTTTTTGCGACCATGGTCAAAATAATTTGACCACAATTGATTTTGTTTTCAACCATGGTCAAATTTATATACTAGATGGTGGGAAGCAGCGATAATTTTGTATTTTAATTAGAAATTGGTCTAATTCTTTAAATGAATTATAGATTGTCCTATATTTTACCAAGGCTTAAACATAGGATCAAAATTAATAATATCTTAAATTTTAAACTTAAAAAGGTCTTAATCGGATTGTACTGGATTGATTGTGTACTATATTGTGTTTAGTATAGTGCAAGACTAAACATTAAAAACATAATAAAATATCTTAATATAGTATGAAATATATTATATTACTAGTAAAAGCATGCATGTGCAATGCACACGTTGTACTCATTTGTTTCTCTCCTCTTATCTTGTCCTTGTAGAAAAACTTTATCTATTACTGATGCCCTTCTTTCTTTAAGTTGGTATATTACTACAAATGACCATATGTAGCAGTACGAGCTTTCATACGTGTAAACATATGCATATATAAGGCACGACATGATTACTAATCATGCTCAGGATGGCCATTAAATGTAGTGCCCGAGCCATTAAACCGAGAGGAACTGACGCACTTCTTTCTTTAAGTTGGTATATTACTACAAATGACCATATGTAGCAGTACGAGCTTTCATATATGTAAACATATGCATATATAAGGCACGACATGATTACTAATCATGCTCAGGATGGCCACAAAACTAAATGTAGTGCCCAAGCCATTAAACTGAGAGGAACTGACTTATTCCCCAGAATTGGTAGTGGACGCAATTTTCACATCTCCTATCCCTTGTCCTGCCCTACTATCCAATTCAACTCTAATATTAACTCGCTCAATGTCAAGACTCGGACAAAGAAAAAGTAAAATGGGGAGGATTAGGCTCACGGCGAGACCTCATTGAAATGATCACATCCACTGGCCCTAAAAACATCCAAGTGCTTAGTCTCATCATAGCATCCAAGTCCCACTAAAACAAACCTAGAGTTTTCTACTGTTCAGATGTAAAAAGTATAAGATTGATAAAACACGTAAAATGAATTAAATGGGGCATCAGTGTGTGTAACAATTAAATTATTAACTATAAAATCTAATTGAAATGCGCTAAAATAATTAAATTATCATCATAAGCCCAATGTAAAAATAATTTAACAATTAAAACTTTTAATAAGAAGTATTCCCTCAAAGGTTCTACGGTAGCTGGAATCTTTCATTTGACATCTTTCTATTTTACAAGATTTTTCTTAACATGTTCTACCATATTGCATTGTCATTGTGACTGATAACTCATTTGGTCTAGAAGTCGTTTCAGTATTTGCGATCACGCTCTCGGGCAGCTTAACAAGATCACAGATTAAATTTGAGTCACGTATAGAGATCCACTACAGAGCATTAAATAGTGTCCCATCTTATAATGGAGATAACTAACGTGGATTTTATGGGCAACAACATTAGACCATAATATTAGCGTAAATTTTTGTTCAGTAAGAACCTGTTCATAATCGTCATCACTGGGCTCTTCTTCAGTGTCCTAATCTTCCCGATCTTCATCTTCATCCTCATTTTCACCTTTTTCTTTTTTAGCTTTTCTCCTTTTTCACTTTGCACCTAATGTTGTGAAAGGAAAAAAAAAAACCATCAAACAAGTAAGTTTATAGGAGCAATACCATTACTCAACTACAGTCACATTTTGATATTAAATCCAACAACCCACTGCTTATTAATGTATCTTATTTCTAATAAAACCATTGCCAATAAATTTTTTCCAAGTACTTCAAGATACTGTAAAACCAAGATTAATCCAGACATGACTAATACACAAATAAACATATGAAAAAGTAATTAAGCTCTGGTTACAATAGAACATAGTTGAATCTTTGAGCTGCTCATGAATTTGCTTTGTTACTGCTTATTCATCTTATACTTGTACCAATCCAATGAACAGAACAAAGTTAAAAATTTTGGTAACATACACAAGTTTCAGAATCAAATCAAAGCAATTCTCCCCAGTTGGAATTTCCAAAATGCGCGTATATGTTATACCATCGCTATTAGCATCAAACAAATGGGTAAATTGCTATACAAATGAGATAATTGAAGCTTAGCCAGAAAATGATTTAAGACCTGCAGATATATTGCACAGAAAATGCTCAAAGCTGCCTTATTTTCCTCCAAAATCTCATGACATGGTAATCTCTTCAGCAACTCTCTGGTAAACATCATGAATCTCATCGTAACTAATGTTAGCCAAGTTGACCTGCTCATTCCAACAAAAAATAAGCCACAGACAAACATCAGATTTCTAACTGCTGATAATATCCTTATCCTCTGTGTTATAAATGTCTCAACATCAAACTTCACGAAAATATTGACAAGATTAAAGGTCCCATAGAAAAACAAGTCCAGCTGCTAGCTACCAAACAACTCTAGTGAGCATGTGAATACAACATGTGGTCCTGTTTTATAAATAATGTGGAAAGAATAGCGAAACCTGCCAATGGCTATGAGTTAACATGCTGGTCTAAAATGCTCCTCTATGAACCTTCCACAATAACTTCTTCAATAAATTCCACCTGAATAAAAATGGTAATGTATTGGATTAAAATATTATGAGAAGACTACCATTGGTGATTAGAAATACAAAAAACAAAACTCTACGGTAAGACCATGTCAAAAATGGATAACAGAGAATACGTAAGTCCCTGACGGGCCTACATGAAGCACAATATCTAGCCAGCCAAGTTAACAGCCAGGTTCCAAGGTGATCTCTCATTTAGTGGAAAGTGGATTAACTCCAATGTTGGCAGGTCCAAATTCATAAACATTCAAACAGTTCAAGGAAAGAGCAGGAGACAATAGACCATAGTGCCTAATAAACTAACCATAGCCAATGAGCACCGTTCGCCAAATTAACCCAAACACAAGAAAGCACGAGAAGCCTCGAAGATCTCTAAAGAGAGTATAGCCCCAGCAATTGCACCAAGTCCAGCAGAAACCATTGATACGGACCACATTTTTTTTTAAAAACATTTATGATTTGTAAGGATGATAGATTTTCTGATATAGAGAAATAATAACAAGGACCCTCCTGTTTTTTTTTCAAAAAGTCTATTTCCAAACTGTACTTAACCTTGGTGGTGTTCATTCAACAAGTTAGAATGACCGGATGAGGATGGAATATGAGAACACCCAAAACAACGGCATGCCCAAATCCTATGAACAATTCGAAAACCATAATCATCTATTCTGAACTGAATCAATGTTATTTCCAACCATTTTAAAAAGCAAATATCCAAGTAAATCCTAACTCAGTGTCAATGATACTATAATCCATAAACAAAGCCAAGAGGCAAAACAATAATAAAGCCAAGAAAAAGGAATATATGAACCATTGCATAATCAAAATCGAACAAGAACATTGCTTTTAGATTAGATTAAACCCATAAATATATATACTCTAGAATGAAAATATTGAAATTTCTGACCACGAATTAAAAAAAAAAAAAAAAAAAAAAAANAGGATGATAGATTTTCTGATATAGAGAAATAATAACAAGGACCCTCCTGTTTTTTTTTCAAAAAGTCTATTTCCAAACTGTACTTAACCTTGGTGTTGTTCATTCAACAAGTTAGAATGACCGGATGAGGATGGAATATGAGAACACCCAAAAAAACGGCATGCCCAAATCCTATGAACAATTCCAAAACCATAATCATCTATTCTGAACTGAATCAATGTTATTTCCAACCATTTTAAAAACCAAATATCCAAGTAAATCCTAACTCAGTGTCAATGATACTATAATCCATAAACAAAGCCAAGAGGCAAAACGATAATAAAGCCAAGAAAAAGGAATATATGAACCATTGCATAATCAAAATCGAACAAGAACATTGCTTTTAGATTAGATTAAACCCATAAATATATGTACTCTAGAATGAAAATATTGAAATTTCTGACCACGAATTAAAAAAAAAAAAAAAAAAAAACACCAAGAATTAAAAGCATGAAATTTCAAAATTTCACTAACCTCTCACAATTTCACCCTTGACAAATTAAATCTGAAACGCGACCCAAAGGATCGAAATCTCGTTCTACATCTCAGTCTGCCACCGCTTCTTCGCCGCCACTCCCTAAATCCTCAGCGAACCAGAGCCTCCACCGCCAAGAAGCAAACGATAAGGAGCCACAATCTTCAACACGTGCACGAGCAAGCTGGAGAGAGTTTTTCTGAACTGCTGCTAGCCTAAAAGTACTAAACTAACCCTTACTTTAGGGATATCTACGGAAAGAAAGAACAAAGTGTCTAATTATGCTCCTCTAAAACAAAACAATTACTTTATTCTATTGAAGTCAAAAAATAATAAATTAAAAAACTAAGGATAAAAGGGGGAAAAAAAACATTGGACCACGATGATATAATAGATAATAGATGTGAAATAAATAATATACAAAATAAATGAATATTCAGATAATGTGAGATATTAAAAAATATTAAGATATTCAAATAGATTTTTCTAATCTATTTCTGAAAGGTGGCATGCATTTTAAAAGCTATTAACATAAGAAAAAGAAATGTTAGTTTTAAAAATTAACTAAAGTATTTAGCAAGTCATTTTAATTTTTTTTTTTTTTTTTGAAAGGAAAGGAAAGAAAGAAGAAAAAGCAAATAGCCGTTCAGGGCATGGGATCACATAATCATGTATGTATTCACACTGGTTTCAATCTCATTTGGTACGTGGACTTAGAATAATAGAATTGTGACAAGGATTACTTATCCTAATTTTATGTTGATACTAATTTGAGATTGGACAAATAATTGGACATATGAATGGATAAATAATATATTGAAAAATATAAGACTACTAATTTTATACTTTATATTAGTGGCCCCACTTCCATTCAAAATTTTAAATATTAGTGAGCCAAATTTAATTTTTTTTAGATTTCAATTGGGATAATTATACTTGTATATCTTGCATTTTAATAATTTGTTCAGTTTATATTTTGCATTTTAGTTATTATCACTATTAACATTCAAATTTAAAATTTATAATGAATTTATGGCTTCTGTAAGTCAAACACCAATTTTAATCATTGGGTTTACTAAAACACCATTTTCAAAGTTTAAAGATATATATGTAAAAATAATTTAAATTTAAAATGAAATAAAATTAAGTGATACTATTGAAAAAAACCATTACCTTTAGTGTTTTATCAAAAAAAAACTATACATTTTCATATATATCAAATTGAATATTTAATTTGTCTTTTCCTATCAAATAGAACTAGACCCACACATTAAGTTAAAATTTGAACTTTAGTTTATCGAAAATGACAAATTTTATTTTTTGAACTCATAAAAACATCTATTAAAACTAATAAATATTGAAACTAACTACTTTTGTCTTTCTTTCTTAAAAAAAATTGAAAATTTGGGTGAAAATAATTATTATTAAAAATAAAAACTTATATAATTCTTTTTATTTTCAACATTTAATTGTTTTAAAAAATTTTAAATCTCTCTTTAAAAAATTAATTGTTTTGAATAATTTAAACTCTTGAAATATGATAATTTATTTAACTTTTGAATAGCTGAAACTGTTTTAATTTTTAAGAATTAGTATTTTCACTTATTTTTTCAAAAACAAGAAAAATAATTATAATTGGTTTCAATATTTATTAGTTTTATTATATTTTGATGAGTTTCAAGGGTAAAATTATTCTTTTCAACAAACTAAAGTTCCACTTTTGACTAAATGCGTGAGTCAGATCTTATTTGATAGGAAAATATAAATTGAAGATTTAATTTGATATAAATAAAAATATGCAGGTATTTTTTTTGATAAAATACTAAAAGTGATGAGTTTTTCTTAATATTATCTTATATAATTAAAAATTTAATGACAAATTTTAACAAGTTAACTCTAAAAAATGCCAAATCCTATAATTGTTTTTAGTATTTAGCTTGAATTATCAATTTAAAATGAGCTTTAAATTTGAATTTCTTTTTAAATATACAAGTTCAAAATTAAAAGAGTATTTTGGTAAACTAAATAGTCGAAATTAGTGTTTAACTTAGAATGTATAATTTAGTTATAAGTTTTAAATTTAAAGATTGATATTGATAGTAATCAAAACACAATGTATAAAATGAACACACAAAAATGTATGTTATAAAAATATAATTAACTCGTTTTAATTTTAAATTAATTTTAATACAATCTAATACTATTATTGAAAATATAATAATATTAAATTTATGTCAATTCAATATATTTCGATACAATATACTATATAATAGTCATATCTCGATAAAAGAATCCCTTCTTTTTTAATCCCCTGCACACCAAACATGGACTTAGGATTAAATGGCCATCTAGTATTTTGTCATGCTAACCAAATAAGATCCAATAAGTTACTTAGGCTGAGAAATTATATAGTTACTCAAGCATATTCACTTTTAAATACTATTAGTTAATAAACACAAACATAGCATGATCCTGTTTTTTGTTCAAACATTAACAAGTAAATTAAATCAAAATACTTAACCTAAATGAGAGAGTAATTTAAGTTTTTTTTTATTGAATGAGAAAATATTTAATAACCATAGATAATTGTCTTAATTCCAAGACCTTAAATCTCTCAATGTGCAATTTTTTTAGCGAGATAAGGTAAGTTTCCTAAATTATATGGATTATTTCAAGTGTTTCCCTATTTTATTGATTATTTGGTGCTTCGTTACTTTCCTAAAAAAATCATGTTAACAATGTTGATTGAGTTGTTAAACTTAAACAATATAATGTCTAAGGTATCCTCGCACTCGGGTGTAACAAGGAGAGAAATGGTGAAACACATACTAATTAGTTATTATGTAAATTGTAATAAGTTCTTTAGATCATCGATATTATTTTAAAATTTATTTGGTATTCTACGATAGTTGTTCATGTTTTTCGTTGATGTAGATTTTTTTCCTTGAACCAACGTGTTTCACTCGCCTTTGATCGGTGCTTATCGGAAGATTCTAAAACCCAATCTTATGTGACCACTAGTATAGTACCTGTCAATTATTCTCTAATAACTGGTTAGTATTAAGTAGATGACAGTTTAGTACTAAAATAAAGAGGTGCTATTTATATTGGCCTCGTGATCTCTTCATCATTAATATTTGTCACGTCTCCTAAAATCGTGTAATGTGTCTCATATACTACTTGTACGGGCAATGTTGGAAGAAATCCCGTGTGAGCATCTGCACGTTTGGCACCTGGGAACCAATCAAAGAATATACCCCAAAGAATATTTTTTATGGTCGAATTATGTCTATCATCTTGTCATGACTGGATTCATTAGCTTAAGTTGCCATAATCGGATT
The DNA here is from genome assembly GCA_002914805.1 of Parasponia andersonii. NCBI lineage: Eukaryota > Viridiplantae > Streptophyta > Magnoliopsida > Rosales > Cannabaceae > Trema > Trema andersonii. The sequence goes on from JXTB01000363.1 coordinate 393,709, forward strand.
CTTTATGTTGATTTATATGCATAAGAGTGTCTCGATTTACCATGAATAACGTAGCAACTTTTAGTTGATAAGTAAACTCTCATGGCTCCTCGAGTCTGCTTGTGGGGCAATTATCAATGATTCATTCACTTATCTAAGCCCTTCGTATTAGGGTCAAATTGTTACGAGCCTTGATACAAAAATGTCTTGTCGTTTTGTGCCTATTCTTTTTCTTGCTATGTGTCACTTTTTATTGACTTAGAGAAGCACGTTAATATTTTTGAGAAATTTAGATCGATGAATAATATTTTGAATTTGATTAAGAAGATGCCTATATTTTAAATTTTATAACTAAATATGCTAGTATGTATATTCTTATATTTGGTAGATAATTATATCTACTAATTTCAATTAATATATTGAATATATATATTTTTATGTTTAGTATATGAATATATATCAAAGATTTTACTATAATATTTAAAAAATATCATTTATTTAAATTAAGCTAAAAATTCTAAACCCAATATTTTTTATTCGTATGAACACATCTACCGTCTATCTTGAGTGCTTGGCCTATAAAGATTTTGCCATCAATATTTTTATGAAGTTTTAAAATTTAGTATATGTTAGCCACCAATCCGCTGATAATTTTGTAAGAATTGTTAAATAATAATTATTTTTTTGATAAACAATTGTTAAATAATTATTGAAGTATATAATGTATATTTTTATAATTCATATTGTATAATAATATAATTATTCATGATGAAGGCAAATAGGTACCTTATGCATATGGCCAAGAGAGAAGATTACAGGTTAATTATACTATTTTTTTTTTAAAGAAAATATTCTGCGTTTTGCCATTTTCATCTTTGGCATGGGACGCACTATCCACATTTTACCGAACCGAAAGGTAATGAGCAACCTAACGAACGTATCCGGCAGCCAGGAAGGAGCGCCCGCATCAAAACAAAATAATAATTAAAATAAATAAACAAATAAAAGGTAGACGTACAAATTCGAAGTAAACTCCACCACCACCACCACCAAAAAAATAAAAGAAAACAAAATTTTTTAAAAAAGCGTAGAAACAAAAAGAAAATTCTTTGCCATTCACAACTGCTCAACAGTAATCAGTAATCACTTTCTCACGCTCTCTTTCTCTCTCTAAAACTCTCTCTCTCAACAAAATGCAGAGGCAATCTCTAGGCTCGCCGGTCTCGAAGCTCCACGGCCATGGCGGACCCAAGGAGGACTCTATCATAGCCGAGTTAGACGACAACCCCAAGCGCAAGGATGTCTTCGCTTCGTCTACTTCCTCTTCTACTTCTTCCGTCGTCGCCGACTACGACGAAGACAAGCACAAAGCGACGAAGCCTCACCGGTTGTCGTCTCCTACTCCGATCAGGCCAGACAAGTTCATCCACCTCATCCCTCTCCTCACGCTCCTCTGCTTCCTCATTCTCTTCCTCTTCTCCCACACTCCCTCCCAATCAGGTCAGTTTCATCGCAATCAACGCTCACCGTTCGGTCACACCCCCTCTCACTCTCCGTACAACCTGATTCTTTTGTGTGTTCTTGTTTTTGGTTTCAGATATGGCTCACTTCAAAGGATTCAAATGGCCACCCAAGCTTCTAGGTACAATGCAGATTTTTATTTTTTATTTCTTATGTTTTTTCGAAATTATTTTACATTTTTTTGATTTTTTTTAAAATTTTTATGTGTGTAGAGTCTGCCGAAAATGAAATCGGCGATATCGGCCGATTCACGGAGGTTAAAAAAGGCGATATTTTGGCGATTCGAAGCCTCAGAAACCTGAAGGAGATCCGAAAACTCGCCCCGAAATCTCGCTACAACCGAAAATTCGCCGATTTTTAAGCCTCATTTTTTGTCTGGTTCTCTCTTCCTTTCCTGTTCTTTCTACTCTTTTCCTCATCTCCGTCTATTCTCTCTCTCCCCCCACCCCACCAGTTCGCACGTACGGCTCTCTCCACGCGTGGGAATTCGCACGTGCACGACCGCTGCTCCTACTATCTCTACTACCCTATTCTTTTCGCACGTGTACATTGAATTTGTCTAATTTTCCGGAAAAAGAAAAAAACAATAATTAATATATATTATACAGCTGGAGTGGAGTGCTTTTATATTTTTGTGAAACGCCGTACGCTTTAGTTGATTGAGCCCTCGGGGTGGCCGGTGGAGAAAGTGAAGGAGAAGGCGTAAAGTAGCGCCGTTGGTGCTAAAATGCGCGGTAAGGGTGGCGTTGAAGGGGAAATGCTATGCTTGTTTTTTAATGCTAAACAGCTGGACGTTCTACTAGACCGTTGGTACACATCGAAGTGAGGGTTTTGCTATGCCAGCCTGGCGATGGTATCGGGTGCTTTGAGTACCCGTGACTGTTTCATTACAGGTTGCACAGATTTTCCCTGATGCCAATGTTAGCTGCTTACACGTCATTTAATTATAAGAACTAAAAGATTTCTTTCCTTTTTTATTTTTTATATATAGAATTTATTACAGTTTTTAATATTTCTGTCGCCAGCTTTTGTTAGCCATTTTGGAAAAGAATAAAGATTCTTTATTTTTGTTTTTATATATTTTTTTGGCTTGAATATTTATTATACCTGTTTTTAATTTTTTATAATAAATTTGTGTTGCTTCAGCGTCAATTATGACACTATATTAGGGAAAAAAAAATGACCCCTGAAAAATATAGGTTTAGAATTTAATTAATATATTTTTTTCCTTGCTAGTCTTTTTGGACTCGTTTAACATGAACTTTTAGAGGTATTAATACACACATTACGTACAATGAGAGTATATACTAATAGAAAATAGCTCAATCATACACCCCTTTAGCCTATTTTTTCTATCGAATTATTATGGGCAAATGTTTAGCCGAGTTTTCTTATATTCCACGGCATATTTAAAGTTTTAGGAGTTTTGTATCATACAATGCGCATCCTTCTAGTATTTTTATAGTAGGACAATTATTATTTTTGTACTTTTTATGACAGGTCTCACTTTCTTAAAATTAAAGCTTCACTTTTATCTTGGAATATACATATATGGACAATAATATTTTTTTACATTATTTTAGTTAATTAAAATTTTTTATGATAAAAAATTAAAAAATAATAATTTGTATTTATTTTTTTTAATTATAATAATTGTTACATCATAATTGAATAGTTTAAAAAAATAGCTACGAATATGTATATTTAGAAAACTCTAAAAAAGATTTCTTAGAATAACTTATCAAATATTATAGTTGTACAATGTGCGTACTCAATTTGAGATAAACCACTCGAGCAATCTGTCACCATTTATGTTTCGACATTTTAGCCGTTAAGTAGAGCTAACAACAATTACGCATTACATTCACTCCCCAGAAAAATAAAAAATAAAAATTTACGCATTACAGTGGTGGCTAAGTAAGCTATGTTAACAAATAATCGTGTGTGAGACTGTTGCATTATTTGGATCAGATTCAAAACCGTTGCTTTCAAGGTAGGGTTCTCGTAGGACTGCAGAGTGGTGAACAATAAAATAAAAAAAAAAAAAAGAGGTAGACGTGTCGCGAAATGAGGGTAGGCAACACGAAAATGTCTACTGCAGGGACTGTCGGTGGGTCGAAAAAAGGCGTCCCTCTCTACCGTTTGGGATGAAAAGATAATTCGAAAATGGATAATCAATAATGAGCTGGCGGTGTTGATGACTATGATCACGTGCCTTTTGACACGTGTCGTCATCCTACGTCATAAGACCAAAACATGTGGTATCTCAAGGCAGAAACGTCACCCACCCTTAATACACTCTTACGTGGAAGGTTCATGATTAGGTCGAGTATTTCTTTTCTTTTATTATTATTTTTTTCCCTTAATTTTTCTCCTCTTCTTTTATTATTTTTCATTTCTTTTTTAAACTTTCTTTGTTGGAAGATGAGATGATTAGATTAGTGGGCCAAACCTGTTTCTATCATTATTGGGACATCATGGGTCCCTCACGATGACAGTTCCCACAACCTGTCCATAATTGCAAAATGTTGCGTGTTAGTTTTAAAACATAAAATCCAGAAATTTTTTCAGAGAAACGCTAAATGCATGCAGTACCAAAACACCATCCATATTATTTGTAAATTTATGGGTGACTTATTATAAGAGATCTACGTGGATTTTTTTTATTGACTATAGTCCCTAAGTAATAGAATTATAATTACTAAGTAACATAATTATATTTTATGTGATGTTGATAATATTGATGCCCATTTCTCAATTAATTAGGTTATAGTACAATAATTATTGATGTGGCCGGCTAAAAATTTGGGAGAAAGAAGATTAATTACATATGAAATTAGAGTTTTTTTTTTCTTTACACTTTGTTTTAATAAAATGTTTGTTTTTTTTAAGCTAAATAACTGGACATATTTATTTTTCCTTATCTACAAATTTTAGTTTGTAGGTCCATCATATTTTACACTTATTTATATATATATATTTATATACAATTATTTTGGCTATAACATTTAAAAAAATAAATATTTACTTAAAAATGAGCTTAAAATTCAATTATTTTACCTTTTATGATATTGATTTAAAAGGATTTTTTTCCTTGAATACAAAATTATGAATTTTATAATCACTCGATAAGATTTTGGGACGAATCGATTGATTGTTTCATTTTTTGTGTCGAACAATGTATTAAGTTCAAGTTTTGTTTTCCATAATATTTATAGTTTGATACAATATAAAGAGAGACTAATTTGACAAAACTTTCTTCCCTTTTTTTTTCCTTTTTTTTTGGTTTTTGTTTTTGTTTAGTTGATATTTCTTAGCCGCTAAGATAAGGCTAAGCTCGTTTAGCACAATTATTAAAGGAGTAGCGAGTCAATTCTCTGCATCATCTAATTCAACGTACGCCTCCTTTTAAGCTTAAATTCTTTCATTTGTTTTCTTTGGCTCCCCACCCTCTCTTTTCCTTTTTATTAACACTTTTGATTTAATTTTTAAAAGTGTCGCGGATTTAATTTTTATTAACATTTTTTGTTAGTTTTTAGCCCCAAAATAAAATGTCTCGTATTATGTGGTCCCTTGGTCCCGCATTAAAGGCATGATGGTCCCATGGTCCCCACAATCACATGAGATCGGAAATATCGTCTCGTGAATGATAGTTCAGACTGTTTTTGTGTGGTGACCCTCTTATGGCTACGGTGGGATGATGTGGTGATGGAGTGATTATGCTTTATTTCGGGCGCTCGGTTCAATTGCAATTTTATGTCCACTATGTCTTCAAAGTTGACAAAATCGTTAGTGAATTTTGAAATTGAAATTTATAATTTATAAATGACAAGTGTATTTTTAATTACTTAAATCATTATAATTGTTAGATAAATTAATCCATTAAAAAAAATATTTATAAGTAAGCTAAAAAAAAAATACCCGCTGGATAATGATCCTTTATAAATCTATACCTTTAATTTGTAAGTTAGATCATCCCTAATGCAAATGCTTTATATAACACGAAAAATAGTAAAATGCATCAAATTTGAAGTTTTACACAAATGCACAATGCTATAAAAAATACTACCTTAGTTTTTTCATTCAGTAATTAATAAGTTATGAAATTTGATTTAGTATTAAAAAGGTACATTAGTTGAGCATTGAAAAGTGTTTTAAAATATATTGAGCCCAAAATGAAATATTAAACCTTTTAGTATTACTGAATGACACTTTCGTAATTAAAAAGTCGAGAGTACACTAAATATTAGGCTTAGCATTAGGGCTAACTATAAAAATAAAATAAAATAAAATAAAATACCTAAACTATAATGTTTCTGCGTTTTTTCTGTAGGAAAAAACATCCTATAAAAAGTTTGGGTACGCAACAGAAAAATAAAAACAATTTTTATGCTACTTCACATTTATTGATATGATCAGGTTCAATAGGTTATATCTCAATAACAAAACAAAGTAAGAGTCATACTTTCTTCCAACCAACAGATCTTCTGACACATGATTGAATTATTATCTTCCTTTTTTTTTTTTTTTTCTGAACTAGCTTATGAATATCAATGAATCAAACTCCTTTGATTCTTCTTCCAGGATTTCTCTAGACCTGATACTCGTAAATCTCATAAAATTTCTCTCTAATTTTGTAAGCGACTACCAACTAATAAAAATAAAAATTCTCTACGAATTTTTTGTATCTTTCTTCGGATCTCTATTTGTAGATAATGTGAAGAATCTTAATCTCTCTTAAACTCGTTTAAGTGATAATTACCTAATCCCATTCAAGCTATTTTAAATGCAGGCCTCCTATTTCATTTAAACTCTTTCTAATAATAGCAACTCAAATCAATTAGGAAACTAATATTACGAAAAAGAGAGAGAAAAAAAAAATTAAAAAATTCGGTCTCACCGCTAGGTGCGACCAAACCCTCTCTAAGGTTTGGTTGATTTTTCAACAAGCAAAAACTGCTTATCCGAGCCTCATAAACTCGGTAGGCTTAAAAGCTAATCAAATTGTATAATTAAAAATAAGTAATCACATTGGTGTAATGGAGGAGAACTGATGAGGATAAGGCACGACATACACGTCTAAGAATAATAATTAGCTTGCATCAAAATATACTTAAATTAAATTGTATAAAGAAAATTAAGAAAAACAAAAATAAAATAGTTTTAGATGGAAATAAAGAAATATATATAAATATTATGTCTATTCTATTTTCCCAAAATTTAATAAATTTGGGACAAAGAGTTCAAAGATTTTATGAGCTAAGGGCATAGCCCACCTCCAATAGAAAGCCTTTAAAAAGTAAAGGAAGAACTATATAAATTGGACGGTGCCAATCTCATTAGAATGTACTCAAATTTAGAAGTTGCTTTCATTGATATTTGACGTTTTAATATTTGAAGTATCGTTATATAATTTGGGTGGATGCTAACCTAGTTATAATATAATCAAATTATAAAAATTTATTTTAATTCAAATTTCTCACGTATACTTATAATATTTAATTTAAACTTATTTTTATATAACAATTTATCTCAACTTTACGCATAATTTTATTTGATTGTATCACAATGAACAATTAGCACGTTATAATCACTTAAAATAAATATATACGAATATTCCATTTTTTACCTCAAAAATTAATAAATATATATATGTACTAATAGTCATAAAACAACTACAATTGAGAAAAGAAAAATCAATATCAAACACAATTATAGCACAAAAATAATAAGAGCTCGAAAATGATAATCATAAGGCAACAAATCATATATGATGTAAAAAACAAACATGATTATGCACAAAAATAACATTGTATCCAAAATATAAAAAAAAAATGCATGATTAGCTACAAAAATAACATTATAACCAAAACGGATATAATTAGGCATGACAATAACATAATATCAAAAATGATCACGAATAATTACGAAAACAATACAATAACTAAAAATGGCATAATTAGGTACGATAACGGCAGCATATTAGGAATATGCACAATAATGCAAGAGAATAATATAATATTAAAAATATACATAATTAGATACAAAAATAGCATAATAACATAAACAGAAATGATTAGATACGAAAATAGTATAATATCGAAATCATGAACTAATAGACATGCAAAAAAACTAGCACAAAAATGATATAATTATGATATGTTGAAGTTCTTAGTCACTCGTAGACCATCATGGTATAAGGTACAAATATGACGTAACCAAACCTGTCTAAACTAACACAAGATTGCACAATTAACATCACTAGTAAGAGTTGTTATAAAATCCTTGTGATATGAGAAGTAGGGGCGACGGATGGATTGGGCAGTTTTATTTTTGTGCAGTCTTTAAATTTTCAAATTGTAATTGCCCAATCAAATGGCAAGTCGAACAACTTTTTAGTTGGTAGAATGATGTGATTTTTGTAGGGATAGGCCCCGTTTGTTCACATATTCTCTTCTATTCCAATTCGATACTATTGGAATGAATATTTATTTTAACAATTCCAATTTTTTTATTCAAATGATCTATCGAAATATGTATTTGTTTCAACAATTCAGTTTTTCTATTAAGATATCACATCAGTCATATTAACGGTTGAAATAAATATTGTTTCTTCTTGGAATAGGAATAGAGCTCCTCTCATTGTTTTCGAATGTCCATTCTAATGTCTCATATTTTAATTACAACTCATTCCACTCTGAATGTCTCCCATTCTAATCATAACTCATTTCACAATTTCTATTTATATATACTTATTCAAATGGATGAAACAAATGGGGTATTCCTAAAATTAAGTAATTGTTTTTCTAAAAAAAATTGTAACTTTCATCATAACATTAGTTAAATGTTAATCACATAAAAAGTAAATAATACTAATGTTAATCACATAAAAAGTAAATAATACTAATTCATTAAATAACAAAATTATTATACCTATTAAAGCTTCATAATCCATCTAAAATATTTTTAAAAATAAAATAATAATAATAATTATTTTTAAGAAAGTTTCATAATCATCTTACAATGAAGTCCTATAAATAATAGAGTTCGTAGTTAAATTTTCATAACATATTCTATTAAAAAGATAGAATTTCAAGAAGTTCGTTCACAAAATTAAAGTACCAATAAGTTATATTTGCATAACATTAAAATTAATAATAGAGTTTGTAGTTAAATTTTCATAACATATTCCGTTAAATAGATAAAGTTTCAAGAATTAAGTTCATAAAATTAAAGCACCAATAAATTATATTTGGATAATATCAAAATTAGCTCTTTTTAATGTGTTTTAGTTTAGGTGGGCGGTACGGCTTAAAACCATTCTAAAAAAATGAAAAATACAACTGATTGTTCATCTTAGCAATTTCAAAGCTTGTAGTTTTTGTATTAGACGGTTTTTCATGGTGGTTTCATGTGGATTGGGCAGTTTTTTTTTCACCCCTAATGAGAAGTTCCTCATTTTTTTTTCTACAAATTTCTTCGGGGGTATCTGAGTTTTGATATCAAATCCAAGAAGACGAAATGCACATGTGATTAATTTGGGTGGTACCAATGTAGTTGGTATATAATCGAATTGTAAAAATTCAGTTTAATTCTCAATTTTCACATATAATTATAATATTCAATTTAGACATATTCTTTATAAATAAAATTAGGTACGAAAAATAACATTTATCCAAAACATGGACAATTAAGTACGAAAATGACACAATATCAGAAATGATCAAGCACAAAAATAGTATAACATTGGAGCACGATTAGGCACAATAATGACATCATATTTGGAACAGACACAATTAGGCATGAAAATACTAAAATAACAAAAACACAACACGAAAATAACATCATATCAAAAATGAAAACAATTAGGCACGAAAATAATTGGCACGTAATAATAGCATGTTGAAGTTATGATAATGAGTAGGAATACAATACAAACACGTAGTATATTTCATGCTGAGCACGACATAACACGATTAATAATTATATACAGACTGTCATAGTTATTTCATGTTGAGCACGACATAACACGATTAATAATTATATACAGATTGTCATAGTACGAAATATATTGATGCAACTAAATACGCATGGGCGGACGCTACCCAAATAACATCACTAGTGAGAGTTATTACAAAATCTTTGTAATATGAGAATGCCCTCTATTTTTTATTTTTATTTATTTTTCTTGATTCTGACTCAAATTTTTTGAGGATGGCTGCAAGGGTATTCAAAAAATAGTGCATCGCGAAAATTGTTTGCAACAGTCCAAACCGCATTGAAACCGGTAGTTTTTCTTCATCTATGACCGATAATGGTTTGAGAAATCATCAAATCGACTGGTGCGATTTTGGTGTTTGGTTTTGGCCAAATTTGGGCGGTTTCAAACCGAAGTGGCGAAATGTTTGTTATATGTATATTTTTGTTATAAGTTTTATATAGTTCATTAGTTGTATCAAAAGCCCATTAAAAACCTATGCCCAACTATATAGCGAGCCCATTTTCTCTAGCACGAAACACTCTCACCCTCGGTTAGTCACTACTCCTCACACATACACACACTGCCCGTCTCTCTATTCTTCTCGCTCAACCTGCCGCCCGCAGCCACTCACTCTCAGTCACTCTCTCGTCATTCTCAGCGGTCGTCAGTCGTCAGTCGTCGCCTCTCTCGGCCAGAACCTCGTCGACGCTCTCGGCCAGCACAGCACGCTGAATCTTTGCTCTTCCCTCGGTCAGCACCTGCCACCTCGTCTCAGCCGTGCCCGAGCTCCGTCGCCTCTCGTCTCAGCACTGCCCGAGCTTCGTCGCCCCTCTCTGTCGGCCAAACTCAACTCTCTAGGCCGAACCCAAGCTTTCTCTCCCCTCGGCTCAAGGCTTCAAACTCCACGCCAATACCTCTTGAAGTTGAATATCAGGTTTGGCTTCTAATTAAAATAGACTCTAATGTATTTTTTATAGCTTTATGGTCTCATTGCCTTTCGTCGATTAATGATGGGTTTTTATCAGTTAGTCTCGTATCTTCATTATTTACCAATTAGCCGGCACTTGGAGCTCATAAGGTTTAATTATGAGTTGGGAATAGTAAACCAGTTGAGCAGGTCCAACATAAACTGTCATCGATTGTTGTTGAGCTGGTTGAGATGATTCCTTGTTTTTTCTTTTCTATGGTTCGACACCTGGAATTCAACCTTTGTTTTCCTATTTTTGTTTGCAGATGTTTTTGATCATTACGGTGCGTTGTAGACATCGGATTAAAAACGATTTCCGCAGCCGAAGATTGACCAACGTTCAAAAACAATTGACTATACACTTGGCCAACGTTCAAAAACAATTGATTATACGATTTCCGCAGCCGAAGATTGACGAACGTTCAAAAACAATTGACTATACACTTGGCCAACGTTCAAAAACAATTAATTATACGAGCGTATAGTATTAATTCATAGTAAATAGGAACGTATAGAGAGAATAGATCTAATACCTCTTGTAGTTTATCAGCGGATCCTACTTTTACTGTCTTCTCAAACACGATCTTCCAATCCAAGACTCAAACACAACTTGATGAACGTATAGACGTTGCATATTATTTCTTAAACTCACATTTTAAGTCTTTATAATTTTCTCAATATAT